>JAPKLW010000776.1:211147-251149 GCA_026898455.1 Plectranthus barbatus
TGGCTCGGCCGAGCCTGCCACTGCTCGGTCGAGCGAGCTCTCTGAACTACGGCTCGGCCGAGCCTGCCCACGCTCGGCCGAGCGAGCTCTCTGAAACGCAGCTCGGTCGAGCCTGCACATGCTCGGGCGAGCGACACCTCAAAACCTCCAACTTCGTGCGATTTTCCACCGAAACTCCACCGAAAATGCTCGATTATGCTCAAAACTGAACCTACACACATGAAACACACAAAACACGAAAACCAAACCAAAAGACAACCAATCATGAAGAAAAACCTATGATACGGGTGTAAAATAACCAAAACAAGCACACAAACACACCAAAATATAGGTCAATTTACACACGTATCACTCACCCGAGCCACGCCGTCACCACCGCCTTGCCGACACCATCCGAAGGAGGGGGAGAGCGCTACCGGTGACAGCGCGCGGGGCTGCATAGGTCTGCCGCGCATGCGCGTCTCGCCCCCCAGCCGCACTCGCCACCATCCCGGCCTCCTGCCCCGTCCCCACGTTGCGAGCCCAGGGCCGCCACGCCTCCGCCTGGCCGGCTGTGGCTGCGCGGCCATCGCCGTGCGTGCATGCTCGCGCTGCCACTACCACTGGTCGTCGCCCGCTGCATGCTGTCCCGCCGTGCCTGCCCTCGCCTACCACCGTACTTGGCGTGCTACCATGCCGCCGCCATCGTGCGTTATTGTGCGGTCCTTCATTCTTCGTGTTATTCGTTCTTCGTGTTCTTCGTTCTCCATTTTACAAATTTAATTTTTAAAATAAAAGATTACATTGTATAAACCTAATTACAATTTAAAAATCTAAATCTAACCACAGATTTATCTCGTAAGTTAAAAATGAATCCTTATAAAGGGGCGGATTAACCCGAGAACCACGAGGACGAAAAACATAATCATACAATCCAAAAACCATTCATAGCATTCAATCAATAATAATAATCATGCAAATCATACGCAATATTATTTTTCCCGATAGAGCCAATTAATGAACCTTGCTCTCATACCAATTGAAGGGATTCGTGAACTGAATCACGAAGTCCGTTTGCCCAGATCATTAATTAGAATATCAAAAATAAATTGCTATGCCTATGATTATTCCTAGCATGCTCCTATTGATTAAGCATAAAGAAGGTTTATGCGGAATACCTTGATTGCGAAACCCTGAAGAACGAGTGCACGAAGATTCCTCTTGATCATTTTCCCACGCACAAAATTGATTCCCTAACAGATAAAAGGAATTAAATCTGATGAAAATATAATAATATTTTCGAAACAAAAGAGGGAGAGAAGAAAGAAGATCCTGCTGATCTGATCTTCTGATCTGTATCCCAACTCAATCTGAATATCTGGTGAAGATTCCCTACAGATTCCTTGCCCGGTTGAGAAGCAGAATTTCCTCATCGTTTCTCAGATCTAGTCGATCACCACAACTCCCAAATTTTGGTTTCTTGTGTGCAACTTATGATATTGTGGTGTGTAGAGATCTGATGAACTGAGGCCTATTTATAGGAAAATACTGGACTTCTATTGGGCCTGAGTTTCATGGGCCAGACCAGGGACCAGAACGCAAATAGCAAATAAGGCCTATCAATTAATTAATTCTCATATTCAACACATAATATAATTAATTAATTAATATTGATTCATTCCACCAGAGAATCAATACTGTCCTACCTATTTGCTACCACGTTTTGAGGTACGGGTTGCATGGGCTCGGTTTATCCCCACATTTAAGGTTACAGAGATTCGTTAATTAATTTAAGCTCTGACAAGCTATTTAATTAATTAACATCTTATATTCATGAGTTAATCCACTCAAACCTTTTCACCTATGCTTGAACTTAATCAGCCTGCAGGACTTTAGCATAACAAACCTTTTGAGCTGCTCAGGGAATGCCACTATCCTATACTGGATGTGGTTACCTAGTTACAGTACCAGACAATCATACACAAACTGCTATTACCCAAGATACAGATATACAAGATCAAGCAGAGCCTTTCACTGCGACTCAAAGTAATACACAAGCTACATATACTTCTGTACCTTCAAATAGGCTAAGGATCTCATCAAGCCATAGAGATCTAGATTTTTTTAAAGTCAGATAAAAGAATCGATCTTGACTTAGGTCTTTATCAATGTGTGCCCCACACCAGCATACCAAGCCATCCAAGATAAGATGCTTATTACTGCGTATGATGCAGCCTACACCGAGAGTTTATCCTGTAACTGTCTTAGCTGTGATTACTATTTATATCTCGCTAGGTCAAACGATCCATACGATCTTCCGTGATTTACTACACACCGTATGATCTTCCTATCGACGAGATAAGAGGATAATTGCATTTGCGACACATGTTTGTTAATTCAGACGGAGATGAACATACATCATTTATGATTCCCAGTATATTAACCAATCGACCTTGTACATAATATACCAATCATAATGCTTTCGGTATATAAATCCATCAGCTAAACCAACTTATTAGCTTATGTCCAAGGAATTAGCAGGTGCCGCTTGTGCTCTTCCGATCAATCTTGCACCCTCCAAAGTCTGAGTCTAAATAACCATTGAGTGATAGCCCATCAGACCTTGGTTACCATATTCCTAGACCTTCGGTGCACTTGAGGTATCGAATTATCCTCTTAGCAGTATCCAAATGTGACTTCTTTGGATTTGCTTGATATCGCGCGCAGACTCCTACGACATAGGAAATATCTGGTCTACTAGCTGTTAGCCAAAGCAAAGATCCGATAATACCTCTGTAAAGAGTAGGATTCATAGGTTCTCCTCCTTCATCAAGAGAAATCTGGCTCGTGCTTATGGGAATCCTTAAGCTCTTCGTCTTCTCTGGATTGTACTTATTAATGAGATCACTTTTATACTTCCTTTGATGTATAAAGATCCCTTCACTCGATTGCTGAACTTGAAGTCCCAGAAAATAAGACATCTTCCCCATCATGCTCATCTGGAAATTACTTTGCCTTGGCTTTGAGAACTTCTCACATAGCACTGGATTCTTAGAGCCAAAGATAATGTCATCGACATATATCTGCACAAGTAATATGTTTCATTCACCCTTGATGCGAAAGAGAGTCTGATCAATCTTCCCTTTCTTAAAACCATTGTCCAGCAGGAACTTAGACAAGGTTCCATACCATGCCCTCGGGGCCTGCTTCAAACCATATAAGGCTTTCCTGAGCCTATAAACTTGGTTTCCTTGTTCGAAGACCGGTGGGTGCTCAACATACACTTCCTCTTTGAGCTCACCGTTCAGAAAGGCACTTTTCACGTCCATCTGCAGGACTGAAAACTCATTATGGGCAGCATATGCAAGAAACAACCTTATTGCTTCCAGTCGGGCAATCGGAGAAAATGTCTCATCATAATCAATTCCCTCGCATTGCCTGTATCCTTTGGCTACTAGACGCACTTGATTTCGGATGACTGTTCCTGATTCATCCTTTTTGTTCTTGAAAACCCACTTGGTTCCAATAACACTTTGATGCTCGGGACTGTCTACAAGATCCTAGACATGATTGCGCGTGAATTCTGCTAGCTCTTGCTGCATAGTATTCACCCAATCTCGAGATTGTAGAGCATCTTCAACCTTCGTAGGCTCTTCATGCAATATATAACACGCTAGCATCGCATTCCCTTCTCACGTCCTTATTGGATCATTGACGTCATCAATGACAGCATCTAGGGGGTTATCAGGTAGCCATCTCTTTCTTGGATTGCTGGTTTCTTGGGTTGCATTGCTAGCTTCGCATGCTGAATTGTTCTCTGCTAGAACATTCTCCTCAGCAATAACTTGAGGTTCAGCATTGGGCACCTCAGCATTCGGCATCAAATCAACATGAATCTCAGCAGTTTGAACTTCAGCATTCCGGATCTCAACATCTGGAATTTCAGCATCGTCCTTAGAGATCTCCTCATCAACGCCCAATCTTCCTTCAACAACTCGTCCTTCAGAGAAGGCTTACGACCATTGTATACTTCATAAGGAGTTTTATTGAATCTTCCTTTGATTGCACACCTATTTTGAGTGTAGCAGGCTGTCATGACTGCTTCGCCCCAATACTTTCCACTCAGACCAGAGTCGGCTAGCATCGACTGCACTGCTTCCTTCAAGGATCTATTCCTTCTTTATCCTAACAGAGGATTTCTCATGCCCGATAACAGCTTCGGTGCAAAAATCCATTAAAATGCCATTGCAAAATTAAGTCCCGTTGTCCGATCTTATCCTCTTAATAGTGACCTATTTTCTATTCTGCTCCTTGAGGATCAGCTCTGAAGGATAGGGTTTACTTCATCCTTGGTCGTTAGCAGTCTGACCCATGTGCACCTGGAAAAATCATCAACAACCACAAGTGTATAAAGCTTTTTACTTACAGTGGCTGGAGTGACTGGGGAAAATAGATCCATGTGCAATAGCTCAAGGATTCTTTCAGAAGTGGCCTTCTCTGGGTTTGTCTTGAAGGATGCCTTCGTCTGCTTCCCTTGCTGGCAAGCTTTGCACACGCCTTCCTTTCTGAAGGTCGCCTCAGGAAATCCTACAACAAGTTGATGCATGGCTAGGTAGTTAATGGTTTTAAAATTAAGATGAGTTAATCTCTTAGGCCATAACCAATTTGTCTCTTCCTTGTTGAATGTTATGAAACACAAATGTGGTTGGCTGCTTTGCCAATCAACAATGTATAGGCCACCCTTGCCGATGCCTCTTAGCTTCATGACCGTCGTGTGAAGTGACACACAATTCTCACGTCAAATTATCAATCCGAGATCTATTCTATTCGCTCTCGTGGAAACTATTTACTCGTAAGAAGATGCATCAATAGCTAGGCAATATAATAGTCATTGATTTTCTTGATCTATCTAGCTATGAATTGCAAACTAAACTACAAATGCATACAATTTAACATTCAACAATTTGCTAAAATTACCAATCACTTACTTCTATCAAATGTTTGGGTAGATTAGAGTAACAAGTCCAACAATTTTAGAATGAAGTGAGTGTTTGAATACAATTGAGCCAAATTAAACGAACTATGTTGTAAACGATTTTAATTCCTATGAAGTTGAGCAACAGACACTATCCTAGTCAATCCCCTTTGTACCGGTGAATTGTCCGTTGATGAAATTAGAAATCTCAAACATCTACGTTATCGATCTCTAACTCACTCCCTACAGACCGTCGATTATTGCCCTATAATCCTAGCTCCGCACATGGATTGGAACAAACACTATATGATTATGCACTTATCACGATGATTCCGTCCGCGTATTGGCTGCAACGTTCACATCAACTACCTATAGATTGGCTATTACCTATATCTAATAGGTATGAACAAGCTCAAGTGCAAATCAAGACTTCATAGGAAAGTAAACAAACATAGAAGATTCAATCCATCTCAATATCCATATTACAACAGTCACTTAGGAATTTAGCTACTCATACCTTGAATTAGAAGCAATACAAGTTGAAAGATAAGAATTGACATTACAAAGCTTCAAGGTCAAAATTAATCATCTACGATTGCCTTCGTTGAATCTAATCCACCTAATCTCCTTCTTCAAATGTCACCAAGATGATGGAATGTTCCTTGGTTCTCCTTGATTCAAGTAGGGAAGGAAGTGTAGAGATGAATCTAGATGGAAGTTAGTGACGATTATTCTTCAATTGGGCAAAAAGTCCTTCATTTAATTGATTTTCCCCCTTTTATAGACGAGCAAACAGGGCCTCGGATCGCCCGAGCCAACCAAGGCTCGCCCGAGCCATCCTGGGAACCACGGCAATCAGGGAAGCACATTTTGGCTCGACCGAGCTAGAACCGCTCGACCGAGCCTGCTCTCTGCCAGCCACGCTCGGTCGAGCCTGCACTGCTCGGCCGAGCGAGCCCTCTGCCCGGCTCAGCTTGGCTGAGCCTGCTTCGCTCGGTCGGGCGGGTCGTCCAAGCTTCCGAAACCCTCCTTTCGTTCCACTCGGACGAGCCTAACCTCCTCGGACTCCAAACTCGGACGATTTTCCTCCAGAACTCCACCAATTATGCCATATTATGCTCAAAACACATCCTACAACATTTCAACACGAAAACACAAAAACAAGACAAAAGAACAACGAAAGTATATGATATAAGGGTAAAATGGCCACAAACATGCACGCTCACACATCGAAAAATAGGTCATTTTACACACATATCATAATCCCCCAAACTTGAACCTTTGATTGTCCTCAATCAAAACAAAGTAAGGCAATCAATAAACCTCATCAAACAAACCTCATAGCTCATCATAATCATCTTGGCATGCTCTTATCGAACGAGATTATCACCTAACTTTGTGACACAGTTAATGCTAACGACTCAAACTACTCATCAACATTGGATAAAGAAATGAAAGCACTCCCTTACGTGTTTAGGGTTTGATGAATTCACTCATTCACAAGATATCGAGCACAATTTCCATAGGCTTGAAACAATTCTCACCACTATACTACAATGAGTTGGCTCCTAAAATAAAAAAGGTCTTTGTTTTTTGTTATAACGTGGCTTACTAAAAGGTAGGTGGTTATGGGCTAAAGTGACGAACTTCTCCAAATCCCAAAACCCCCAAACTTATTCTCTTCAATCTACTTCTAACCTTGAGGCTTTTCAATCACAACTCTCATGTATATATTTTTTTTCCTTTTCTTTCTTTTTCTCATTTTTTTTCTAGCGCCATCATTTTTTCATTCATGATGCTTTTTTTTTCTTTTTCTCATTTCTCTTTTCTTTCTTTCTTTTTTTTTTAAAGTACCCAAATTTTTGTTGTACCCATTATTCTAGGATTCATATCTATCCTTCAATCAATACCTTTTTGCCTCAACAATCACAACTCAAAGAATTCCCAACCCAACTTTCATCTTCGTATTCACCCTCATACACTCATTTCCCCAAAACTTGTCCTAATAGTTTCAAAAGAAATATCACCATTAAGCTCAATCACAGGAATCAAGGGTATGAAAGGCAAAATTATGATATCAACCACCTTATACTCTCGAAGTGAAAGGATGGGCTAAGAATCGATGGCCTAAGATCATTTTTTAGTTACCATACTCATGCTAAATAGATAGAGAATATATTCAAATTCTAGATTTTGTGCTCTCAAACTTGCCACTCACAATCGATCAAAATATGACAATATCAAAGCTCAAAAACTCTCGGCTTTTGTCAAGTCCTAGGCATTAACCTCGCACAAAACTCGGCAATTCAAAAGTCCAATTCGAGCATGCCTTAACAACTAGATTATGCCCTATCATTGGTCAAAGCAATTTTTAGCCTTACAAAGTAAATCATGATTCCAATCTCCAATTCTCATTTAGGTTCATCATGCACACACGACAAGCACACAACAACCTAACTAACATTCTACATGCCAACACAATTCAATTTGAAACTAAATGGTAGGAGAAACGATAGAAAGTCTTACCCATCGGTAGACATGATCAAACCGCTGTCCATTCCTTATTTGCACCTACTAAACAACAATACACACCACCAAACAATTTGAGCATAATAAAACCAAATAAGTTCTAATGTCCACCATCCTACCACAAACCAATCTTTCACAAAATTAACTCATTAATCCACTAGCACCACCATTCATTCCATACCATTATACATCCACATACCAAAACCAAATAGAAAGAATTAAACACATGCAAGCTCGCCATGATTCATCAAAACATTCGATAAAAACAAACCAATGAACATCCATCATCACAAAAGTATATCAATATTGAATTACAACCATATCGAATAACCAAATCATTCAAATTTAATTCAACTAAACTAAACTAAGATAGAAGTAAAGATAGAGTGAGAAGAGTGACCAGAGTAGAGCACCAGATACCGACCAATCCCCCCAAACTTAGTCAAGTTAGACTAAGTTTGTAAAAAGGTACACGGTGCGCTCTTACTCTCCCTGATCTGCTGGTGGTTGACGAGGACGGCGAGAATACGGAACTGGCACTCGGCGATGGAGCTCATGAACATCCCCCTGCAGGATCTCCACATTTTGGTCAATACCATCGAACCTCGATGCAATGGTGGCTTGATCCACCAAGTAACCCTCCCGGAAAGTGGCAAAATCATCATGTAAAGAATTCAACCTCATATCCAAACCCTGCAAAGAAGAAGACAAAGAATCAACTGTATCAGTAGTCCTAGTGAGCATCGTCATCATCTGCTGCTGCCATTCTGTGGCCGAAGACTGTCTGGGCTGTGGGGGAGCTTGGGTGCTTGGACCGGCATCCGACAACTCACCTCGTGCTCTCAATTCGGCCAAAGAACTGAAAAATCCACCAGTCGAAAGAACTCCAACAAAAGATTGGTGATCATCGGAATCAAGTAACCAATTAGAGTGATCCCCAAAATCTTCGACAGTAGTCAACCCATCACAAGGGAGTTCCAACACCCTTTCCCCAAACTTATAATAATAACTACTACACCGAGGATCAGGCACAAGAAATCTCCCAGCAAGCAAAGAATGAGTTTCAAGATATACCGCAGGAGCAAAACTACCCGTTAATTCCACACCAATTTTCTCAAAAATGGGAGTAATCATGCCACAACTAAAGGTACGAGTTTTTGTACTGGCACCCCGACTCCATGCATCCATAAGCATAGCCCCCAAAGAGAAATGAATACCATTCATCAAAGCATACAACATAGACAATTCCGGCGTAATCACATTACTAGACTCATACCTCCCACAGACAGAACCACCAACAAATTTATGAATGTACCTAATCACTGGATTCCTAATTGCAGTAGTACGACAATTCTTAATATTGAAATGATCCCCCGATGGAATACCCGAAATTTCCTCCCAAAAATCGCCTAATCTCACATTCTCATGTACAAAAATAGACTCAGGATCACATCCAAAAATCTCATCAACTTGAGCACGTTGAAAGAAATACTCTTTACCTCGGATTTTAAACTTCATAGACAATGGGATTCCCCGTGCACCTTTCATGACAGTGATTGAGGCCAAGAACTCTCTTGACAGATCCATGTATCCGGGCCAATTCGCCTTGAGCAACTTCTTCCACCCAATTCCTTTGAGTAGACTCCAAACATCCTCCTTTAATTTCAGTGCATTCAACGTCTCCCAGCACAAATACTTGGTGCCAACAACTTGTCGCTTCACCAATTTCTTGAATTTAGCAAACTCCTCATCGTCAAATCCCTTTGGCCGTCCACTTGAAGAAGAACCCACACTCCATGTTCGTTTGCTAGGCATAATAGAAATTGAAAGGTGAGAAAAGAACAATTCAATGCACAAAAGTATGGGAGAAAATTTTAGAAGAGAAATTTTGACCGAGATGCAAATGGGTCGAGCAATTGCTCGACCGATCTTTTAAATTAGCACGCGGCTCAGCCGAGCGCGAGATGGCTCGGCCGAGCGAGGTGTCTGTCCGTGCGGGGCTGCTGGCACGCTTGGGCTCGGTCGAGCCTGCCTCGCTCGACCGAGCGAGGCCCCTGTCCGAAGCCTACGACCCAGCTCGGCCGAACCTGCACCGCTCGGCCAAGCTACCCCTACTTTCACCAATTTTTTGCCCTTTTTCCAACATCTTCTCGATCATGTAGCCTTCCATCCTTTCCAAACCTTCAAACACACACTCTTCACACGAAATTGTAGCACCACAACAACTAAGAATCCTTCAAAACAACAAACATATTATTCCAACAAAAATCATAAACCTAACCATTATTCACTTATGCAAAAAACGTGACCGTCGTGTGAAGTGACACACAATTCTCACGTCAAATTATCAATCCGAGATCTTTTCTATTCGCTCTCGTGGAAACTATTTACTCGTAAGAAGATGCATCAATAGCTAGGCAATATAATAGTCGTTGATTTTCTTGATCTATCTAGCTATGAATTACAAACTAAACTACAAATGCATACAATTTAACATTCAACAATTTGCTAAAATTACCAATCACTTACTTCTATCAAATGTTTGGGTAGATTAGAGTAACAAGTCCAACAATCTTAGAACGAAGTGAGTGTTTGTAAACTTCAATTGAGCCAAATTAAACCAAGCTATGTTGTAAACGATTTTAATTCCTATGAAGTTGAGCAACCGACACTATCCTAGTCAATCCCCTTTGTACCGGTGAATTGTCCGTTGATGAAATTAGAAATCTCAAACAGCTATGTTATCGATCCCTAACTCACTCCCTACCGACCGTCGATTATTGCCCTATAATCCTAGCTCCGCACATGGATTGGAACTAACATTATATGATTATGCACTTATCACAATGATTCCGTCCGCGTATCGGATGCAACGTTCACATCAACTACCTATAGATTGGCTATTACCTACATCTAATAGGTATGAACAAGCTCAAGTGCAAATCAAGACTTCATAGGAAAGAAAAAAAATATAGAAGGTTCAATCCATCTCAATATCCATATTACAACACTCACTTAGAAATTTAGCTCCTCATACCTTGAATTAGAAGCAATACAAGTTGAACCATAAGAATTGACATTACAAAGCTTCAAGGTCAAAATTGATCTTCTACGATTGCCTTCGTTGAATCTAATCCACCTAATCTCCTTCTTCAAATGTCACCTAGATGATGGAATGTTCCTTGGTTCTCCTTGATTCAAGTGGGGAAGGAAGTGTAGAGATGAATCTAGATGGAAGTTAGTGACGGTTATTCTTCAATTGGGCAAAAAGTCCTTCATTTAATTGATTTTCCCCCTTTTATAGACGAGCAAACAGGGCCTCGGATCGCCCGAGCTAACCAAGGCTCGCCCGAGCCATCCTGGGAACCACAGCAATCAGGGAAGCACGATTTGGCTCAGCCGAGCCAGAACCGCTTGACCGAGCCTGCTCTCTGCCTGCCAGGCTCGATCGAGCCTGCACTGCTCGGCAGAGCGAGCCCTCTGCCCGGCTCAGCCAGGCGGGTCTTCCAAGCTTCTGAAACCCTCCTTTCGTTCCGCTTGGACGAGCCTAACCTCCTCGAACTCCAAACTCAAATGATTTTCCTCCAGAACTCCACCGATTATGCCATATTATGCCCAAAACACATCCTACAACATTTCGACACGAAAACACGAAAACAAGACAAAAGAACAATGAAAGTATATGATATGAGGGTAAAATGGCCACAAACATGCATGCTCATACATCGAAAAATAGGTCATTTTACACACATATCACTTCACTTCACCTGTAGTACTGTCAACAATCTCACATCCAGTGTTAATAAAATAAAAATTATACCCATTTTTGCATAGTTAGCTGATGCTCAGCAGATTGAGCTTCAGGTTGGAAACGAGGGTAACGTTGATGATTTTCATTCCATCTTGCTCAATGCATCCTCGTCCAATCACTCGTTCTTTGCTGTTATCGCCAAACATGACTGTGGGGCCATAAATTCTTTAAAGTTCAGAGAATAATTCTTCTCACCCCGTCATGTGGCCTGAGCAGCCACTATCTAGGATCCATTCATTTAACATTTCTGATGTCTTCGCTCTTGGATCCTGTTCCTACAAAAATAAACAATTTTGTTTAGGTACCCGCTTAGCATCAAGTCCTGCATGATTAGCATCGATCATGGTCTTTTTTGGAACCCACATCTTAGTGATCTTCAAGATTTTCTTCTTGACATCACTCTTAGCAACTTTCTCGACCTTTATTGGATAAGCAAATTTTGCATAATTCGAAGGAGGTGGAGTAGTGTGTTTAGCCTTCATAGTCCTTAAGAAAGGAAAATGGTTAGACTCAGGCCTAACATAGGTGTTCCTCCTATGTGTGTGTGTTGAGGTTCGATTTGTGTTTAAATTGGGACCCTTAGAACTTAATGCAAATCAAAATAGAATGTAACCGACGATGATGAAAACGAAATATTGGATACCAGCCGTGACTACAATTTTGTTGCAGTAAGCTAATTAATTCGTACACTTATGTGCTCATGCCTCTATGCCTCTCAAAAATGTGTCAAAAATGAACCATCCACGTCCTTTTTATAGATCAAGGGAGGTGGTTACAACCCTAACAATTTTCGACGGTTGTTCCTGATGGGTTTTGTATACTGAAAGCATTTAATATAATGAGTATACGACGGTTTATTTCTCCTATCTGTTAAACAACTTACATGTACGTAACAATGGTATCCTCTTGTCTCACTGAGAGTGACGATCATACGGCATGTTGTAGATCGCAGAAGACAGTATGATCACTTGACCTAGTGAGACATAAACCTGATCACAACAGAGACAGCGTATGAGGATACGTCTGTCGGGATGGCTGCGGTATTGTCGGAATAAGTGGTCTGTCTTGGTTACTTGACTGGGGTGGCGTATTGATGGACCGCAGTG
The DNA here is from genome assembly GCA_026898455.1 of Plectranthus barbatus. Taxonomy (NCBI): domain Eukaryota; kingdom Viridiplantae; phylum Streptophyta; class Magnoliopsida; order Lamiales; family Lamiaceae; genus Plectranthus; species Plectranthus barbatus. Next base: position 223,548 of record JAPKLW010000776.1, read on the forward strand.
AGATGTATTCGACTGTCTGACATCAGCGAATACAAGATCTCGTTATATTGATTGAGTCCAAACCCTAACTAAGGTTCAGGGGTTTGCACGGGTTGACTGTTGCTTTGACTTTCCATGGAGGAGAGCCTAAGTAACGTGCTCGTATATCCAAATCTTGGGTAACAGCAGTTCGTGTAGTACCGCCTGAGACTAGGTTTACGCAATCATATCCGAGTAATAGGATGGGGACATTCCCTGAGGAGCTCAATGACATTCATCGTGCCAAAGTCCTGCAGGCTGATTAAGTTCAGGCACGAGTGATAAGGATTGAGTGGTACTACTCAGGAATAATAAGATGTTAATTAATTGTAGTTAGAGCTTGTCAGAAGCTCCAATTAATTAATGGATGTCCGGTAACCTTATATTTGGGGATTCTCAATTAATGCAGCCCGTTCTCATAACGTGGTAATAAAGGGGTAGGTAAATATTAATTTTGTTGTGAAAAAGAATTAATATTAATTAATTAATTATGTCCTGGGTTGTGGACATGGGAATTAATTAATTATAGGCCCACTATATTATTTGCATTAGGTCCCAGGACTGGCCCCATTAAACATGCTGAAAAAAGGCCCAGTAGCCCATTAGGGATAAAACCCTGGGTCTATAAATAGACCACTCTCTCTTGGAAACCCTAGCCACTTGTGTGATTAATCAAATCAGTCAAAACCCTAGAGCAGAGAGAGAGAGGGGCGGTGCCTGTAGAGGGGAGAAGAAGAGTTTTTCTGCTTCGGCCTACAACACAGATCTGTGGAATCCTCACCAGTAGCAGATCTTAACAGCATTGGGACACAGCCCTGAATATCTAATCTGGAGAACAGATTTCTCTTTTCTTCTTCTTTTTGTTTTCGATTTTCATCTAGAAATTAGATTTCTAATTTTTGTTTCCAAAGATAAAATCGAATTGAGTGGTTGAATTAAAGTTGGAAATTCAAACGCAAAAGATCGGATCAGACTCTACGTAATTAAGGTAAATAATTCTTTATCCACGCATTAAATTTAATAGGAGCATGTTTAGGGTTTTTTGAATGGATTATGAACAATAACCATAAACGGTCCGATTCATTTGGTTTTGGTGATTCGGTTCACGATAAAATCCTACAGTTCCGACATTTGGGGGGAGTCGTTGGTGATGGCCGTTGGCGTCTTTTTAGCAGAGTTAGTTGGTTGAGGAGCCTTGAGCTCCATGACGGGAGAGCGTTACCTGTCGTGCGAGATCCTCAGGGGTGGTTCCTATTTTATCGAGCCGAAGTGGCTTTGAACTGCAGTCGTTCAATTTCCTTCCGATTCCAGTGTATTCCCGAGTTTGGTGCCTCCTACTATGGTCGTGCACGATGGTAGGACCTTCTTGAGAGCCTACGGTTCCGAGGTTGGGCAGTCGTAGCCTTGGCTGGATACTGGAGCTTGTGTCTCGTATATCTATCCTTAAGTTTAATCGAGGTTGTTACTGTTGAAGTCGTTGAGCCTGTTGAGACGCTATATTCCAGGCCGTTGCCAATCTTAATGGGCCTGGACCTGACTTTTCTAGCCCAATCATTTTCGGGCTCAACAATAGCCCCTTCGGGTTTGGGGTCGAGTAGTCTAGAGAGATCCCAAGGTCGAACGTTTGGGTCATACCCTTTTCATGCAAGTGCCCAGAGTGCAAAAGTTTCGAGCACCTCGTAAGGAGGCATCGAGAGCCCGAGAGGGGTCCTCGTAAGGTTCCTATCTCCTTCGGAATGTCGGTCACCCGGATTTGGACTCGACGATCGTAAATTCCCTTTTGGAGAATTTTACGTGGAAGTGCAAGTAGTCCCATAGGACTAGCCTTGCGGGCTCGATTCGTGGGTTCGGAACCACAAGTTAGGTGGGGAATATCCCATAGGACCTCCCGCTTTATGAGAGTTAAGCTCTCATGTACAGTGCTCTATGCATCCCCCTGGGGAACTTCTTACAGGAAGTTTTAATTTTGTTTTAGATAGATCGTAAGATCTGTGGGTCCCTTAGGAGGTGAGGAACCTTATAGGATTCGTATTTTGCTGGATTGAAAAAGGCGGGCTCTGAGTTAGATTTTTGAAAATCGTGCGTGGGAATGGTTCGCTCATCCTGCCACGTTGTAGGGGCGTAACTGTAATTATGCGAATGTTTAGGGGCAGTTACGTTGGTGGTTTCGGGAGATGAACCGTCGCCTGCAAAAATATGTAACATCACCTCCTTCCTCATAATTTGCTCGAGCTTTCATTTTTTTCTCACGAGCATTTTCCGCGACAGTTGTGATCCTCTTTCCTGCGTTTGATTTTTGATTTAAGGTAAGTGGATTTCCATCTTTTCCGATCATCTTAAGTTATTCTTCGTACGTGCGTGTTCTCGTGTTCGTCTTGGTAGTAGGGTTCACGTGTCAATCTTCTTAGGGTTTCTAGTTTCGGTTTTTTTTCAATGTCTTCACCATCTGATTCTCAGAACAAGTGTAGTAGTTCCCCGGCCCAAGAATATAGATCTTCTTCCGTCCACCCATCCTCCTCGGTGGAGGTTGGTTCCATGTCTCTAGGTAGGGGTACTCCAGAGGTAGATCAGGACGTAGTTGAGGGTTCCCCTTCCAGGCAGCCTATAGTTGAAGTGTCGTCTTCCTCCGGTGGTGAACCACCGATACAATCTGCTAGGTCTCATACTCGGAAGCAAGTAAAACCAAAGAGGGACCAGGTGAGAGATCCGGTTTCCTCGGTGTCTGTTGGTCAGTTGGTAGAAATGCTGGCGGAGTCGGCTAGAGTTCCTCCTGGTTATCGGGTTCCTTCGATTGATGAGCAGTGTTTATCACTGCCAAGGGGTTTTGTGGCATTCTATCTACCTATTTTAGAGAAGGGGGTGGATCTTCCTCTTCATCCTTTCTTCAGCAACATGCTGAATTCTTACGGGTACTATTATGCTACCCGATGGACTTGAGATAGGCCTCCCTTGGTCACGGGTGCACCGGATAATTCTTTACGGTGGTGGAACCGATGGTTCTACCTGGACATAGATGCAAGGAGTCCTGAGTTTACCCCGATCGAAGACGATACCCTGAGTTAGTTCTTGCCTCTTAGGCTATCTCTTATTTTTTCTGGGAATGACTAGAGTTTTAATGAGCTGTGGTTGTGTTTGCAGGTTTGAAGAGAATCGAGATCACAAAGGCGGAGCTGCCTAGAGTGAACAAGGCATACACAACAGACTTGACTTCGTGGAAGGAGTTGAGAGCGGGGAGGTACATTTTTGCTTGTTGCATACGGTATCCGGACGGGAGAATAGAGGACTTGCCGACAAAAATGAGAGGGGTCAAGTCGACTAGGGAAGCGCTTGCGGAAGCACTAAAGGTGAAGGAAAGGGCGAAGGCAGAGGTAGGGCAGGAAGCGGCCGTCTTCGGGCTGGCGGGCCGGCTCTTCAACGCCCAAGAGAGCGACTACTGAGCACAAGGAGAGGCAGTCATTCGCGCACAGTCAAGAAGAATCTCGCAAGAAGGACGAGCCCGTGGTGACTCTGGTGGAGGACGACCGCGATCAGCATCGTGAGAGGAGGAGGAGGGCTCAAGAGGGTGCACACAAGGACTCCCATGACTGGGATGATGAGAGGTCGAAGGTTCAGCCTCCGCCTCCCCCTCTCCTACAGGGTCGTGCCGCTGAGGTGGAGGCTTTTATTTCGAGGGCGAGGCGGCTTCTCATCGGCACTGCGGTTCCCCCGGACATATCCATAGGGCAAGCTTTCCAGAGGGTAGCTGATGTGGATCACAAGGTCCTAGAGGTAAAGGTTAACTTCGTTATTTTGTGGTTTTTTGGGGTTGGTTAATTATTGTTTGCATTGTTGCGTTGCAGGGCGTGATGGACCTTCTGGAGTTCCACAAGGAGGTTGCTATCCACATGGAGGATCAGGTAAAGGAGCTTGCTAGGGTCAAGACGGAGGGGCCTCGTGTTCAGGAGCTTGTGGAGAAGGTCCAAGGGCTGGAGGAGGAGTTGGCAGGCGCTCAAGAGGATCTGCGTCGGTGCCAACTGGAGATGGAGAAGGCTAGGAAGGGCTCGTCCGAGTTAAAGAAGGAGTTTGCTCGCGCCGCTGCGGAGGTTGATTCTCTTCGTGGGGAGATCTGCACCCTGACGGCTCAATTGGGGTTAGCGCGAGAGGGGCTCCAAGCCCAAGACATCAACTTCAGGTAGGAGCTGGGGGATCTCAATGATGAGATTGCCCGACTTAAGCGGGGAGAGGGACTCGACTATTCCGCCATCGTCATGTCCGAGTATTTTAGTGAAACCTATGAGGTACGGTTTTGCGTGTTGATATTAGGCATCTTGGTGTCGTTCTGAATTTCGTTGCTTCTGCAGATGATGGTGGGGCAAGCGACCGACGAGGTTCGCGGTTGAATCGCCCTCAAGTATCCCGACCTGAACTTAGGCTTCTTGGACGAGCCGAAGGAAGGTGTCGACCATAAGGAGCCATCTCCAGGGCCGAGGGTGGATGATCAAGGTGAGCTTAATCGGACCCCTGTTCAGGAGACTCCCCGCTTGACTACTGAAATAGACGAACTGCATTGCGGGGAGCAATTTAGCCATAGCCCGACCCCACCGAGTCCTCCAAGTCTGCTGCTGTCTGAATCCCTTATGAAATTTTTTTTTTACTTTCTGTTGAACTTTTAAATGCTCTTTGTGTTGGATGTTTGCCGAAGTTTCTTTATTTTGGTTGTTTTGTTGATCGTGTGAATGGTGGCCACCTTTCCCTGGTTGGTGAAGAAGGGTGGCCTTTTATGGGGATAGATGTTTATCGCCGCTTCGGTGTGCATCGTATTATGCTTTTGCTTATTTTTACTTAAATATGTTTGCCATAGGTAGAATAGGAGAGAGTCATGAGTGTGGGCGATGCACGCGGCATCGCCCCTCCGATGCTCAAGTTAGTATCCAATATTGAGAGTTAAACGAGGGAATGTAAAGTAACAAACGAATGTAATGATGTAAAACAAATGACGAAAGAAATAAAACTTATAAAAGCGGATAACTGCATTCATTGAAATGGAAACAGATGACAACACAATGGCCCTTATTGTAAGATAAAGCAAGACAAAACGATATTCAGATATAAGTGAAATTGAAATGAATATGGTAACGTGAAGTAAAATAAAGAAGGACATATTGTTGGGTCCTTCGTGAAGGACCCAGGGACGACACTAATGATAGTACTGCTTTAAATGCTTGATGTTCCAGCTGTAGCACTGATAAGTTGATATTTTTACCCTTATCTATTGTTTCTTTGTCTATTTTGGTGATGTTTGAATCGTTTTTAGTGTCTTTTTTTAGCATACATTGGCTTTTGTGCTTTTTATGGTGTGTTTGATGAATCATGCAGGTTTTTGGATGAAAATCGGAGAATTTTGGAAACTTGTTCGCCACAGCTTCAGAGAAGATCGACGAAAGAACTCGAAGAGATCGACGCAGGAGTACTGAAGCAGAACCACCGTCGATCGACGCCAACCGGCCATCGATCGACGATGCTTTGTCCTTCCCATCGATTGACGAAGGATTGGCCGTTGATCGACGGAGTGTCGCGGGGCACACCATATCTTTTCTATTTTTTGAAGATAAACACATATCTAACTCCTAGGTATGGTAGAATTCATCCACAACATCTATAAAAAGGCTGAAGAATTCGAAAATCAAAAGAAGGAGATCGAAAATCATGAGAGCAAAAGAGAGAGAAAGCAAGAGAGAAGATAATTAAATTGAGAGAAACATCACAAGGAAGAAGAAGAAGAAGATCATTGGGTTTGAGATTGAATCTTTGGGAAGATTCAGCTTTCCATTTCATCTTTTCTTTTCTTGTTCATTGTCTATGATGATTAAGATTAGAATTATGTGTAACTAATTGTCTTCTCAAATTCTTGGTTTTCAAACTATCAATGTATGCATGTTTTGATTAATTGAAGTTATTTTTCCTTTCCCTCACAGTTTGTGAAATCTGGTTTTATTCTTAATCTTGGGTATGTTGGCCACTAACTTAGGATTACTAGTTGGAAATTAGAGACGTAACTATAATAGTTTTCAATCGAAAGAGATTTTCACAATATAATCTGATTTCTTGTCGTAACTGAAGGGAATAGACTGTAGGAATAAATCTGTAGAACTTTAGGAGTTAGTTAATTAATCTCGAGACCGACAGGAGATAGATAATTAATTAATCTACTTTATGAATTGTCCAACAAAGAATTTCATAATAGCTTTCTGATGTTTCACTGTGTAGTGGAATTAAAATTGGAAAATAATCAATTTGTTTATGCATGTCATACTTTATAGGGAGAAAAGCCTAGAATCTGTACTTCTTATCCTTTAGGTTTTTCAAAGTATGTTTGTTTTCAAAATTGTTTTCTTGAGGTAATTAAATTTCAAAACCCTTTATTTTCAATTTTACCTATCCAGTACTTTAAGAACTTTTAAGTTAGTACTTAGGATTTTTCGTTGTTCCTTTCCTCGTGGGATTGATAATTTAATTTGCTGCTATATTATTAGCTTTGCTAAGTCACGGGTTAAAAAGATACGCGATCAAATTTTGGCGCCGTTGCCGGGGAAAGGACAGAATTGTCCTACAATTAACTTTGTGATTAAAGTACTGATTTAGGCTGTAACATCTTTTAAACAATCAATTTTTTTTCTTCTTTCAGTACGAAGGGCCATCAATCGACGCCCACTCCAGCGTCGATCGACGCCTTCATTGTTTTTATAGTTTTCAGTTTTATTTTGTTTTGTTCATTTTGGTTAATCCGCAGTGCCATCTCACAAACTACTTTACTGTACAGGTAGTGCATGAGTACAAGAGCCCGAGCAAAGGATCCGCTTTATTACTATCCGGACATCGAAGCCACGTGCAGGAAAATCCGAAGGAATAAGCGCGCCCAAGAAGGCTCAAGTAATCAGGCATTGGTAGATGAAGTACCGCAACCTAATGACATACCACAACAGCCGATTGTACAACCACCACCACCACCAGGACTAACCTTGGAAGAGCTGACTGCTCTGGTCCAAGAAATCCAAGCCATGAGGGAACAGATGCCACAATTGATCCTAGACCGAGACAGGGGAAGAAATAATCGAAACCCTCGGTTCAGTCGTAGGAATCCACTATTTGAGGATCAACCTGAGGATGAAGATGACGAGGACCAGGATCCTCCTAATGACTCAGATGATGAAGAGGAAGACGAAGAAGCCATGCAGAAGAGGTATCGACCTCAGTTCAAAGAAACCGACTTCATAATCGGAATTAATGCAAATAATTTTGAGTTGAAGACTGGACTAGTTCAGATGGTTCAACAGAACCAGTTCGGCGGAAGGGCTACTTAGGATCCATATGCCCACCTAGACAAATTTCCGAAGCTCTGCAATACCGTCAAGATTGGAGGGGTCAGCAAAAGTGCCATCCGAATGCGTCTGTTCGCATTCTCACTGCGGGATAAGGCATAGTCTTGGTTTACTGCACTGGACAAGGGGAAGATCAGTACGTGGAGCGAACTACGGAATGAGTTCCTCGAGAACTACTTCCCTCCAAACATCATCAGACAAAGAAGGAAGGAAATGTTGGGAAAATATTCATGAATTACCCTTACGATCTCATTGTAAAAGGTTTTGTTGGATCAAACCTTAGTAGATGGTCGATCATTGCTGAACATTAGCATAGCTTAGCAACTTATGTTATGTCCTGTATAGGGTAAACATCGAGTTGTAATAGAATAGGCTGCTTGGAAGTATCTCAGCAAACATCAAAGAATGCTAAAGGAAGACTGCTAGCAATAACAAAATGCTAAGGAGTCAGCACTTGACAAACACATCCTAAACTGCTGAAGATGCTAGCAAACCAAAGTCAGAGTAACAGACAAAGCACTTGCTGCGCATTGAGTCCAGAAGTATGCAGAAAGAGATCCAGCATCCCGTACCAGTAGAAGCTCAACAAAGCAAACCTGAACAACTGCTACACCACAATTCTGACCAACACGCGACGATTAGCCATGTCAGAAGTAGGACGGAAAAGCCTGTGCAAAAGCAGAAAAGTTAGTAAAAAGCTACCTGCATTTAAGGAGAAAGATCCGTTGTGTCTAAACGGATCTGCCGACTCAAACTTCGAGGACACAGCTATAAAAGGCAAGTCAAAGGAAGATGCAGGTGCTGCTCACTCTTTAACCAAAACTTGATATACGAAAGATTCCAAAAAGCAAAAAAGGCAAGAGAGCAGTCCAGTTGAAAGGTATAATCCAAAGATATCAAAAGGCCTTCAACATTCTGAGTGTCTCACTACACGTCTGACATTCTTCTGAGTGATTCTTGAACTGATTCAAGAATCTTCAATCATTGGGATCACTTTCTTTTTAAAGAAAGCATCCAGCAATCAATTTCTTGTAAAGAAATTGATTAAGGCGGGCATTGAAGCCGAGAACACATGATAGTTCGGAGGGAACTTTAAACTCTTCCAAGCGAGTGGTGAAAGCGAGTTTTACGAAGGTTCGCCCTTGACTCAGCCGGAGCCACACCAGGAAAGTCCGGAGTATCGGAAGATAGCCGTAAAGCAGACAGACCTATCGACGGCTGATTGCTTAACAGGAAAGGCAACTCTTTGTACACCGTATACTTTCTAGTAAAATTCTTAGCGATTCGGCTAAGGAGTGGACGTAGATCATTTGATCGAACCACTATAAATTGTGTGTTGTCATGTTGTTACTGCTTTCCGAGCTTGTATGTTTTAAAACCTAGTGACCAAGTTGCTAGTTTATAACTGAAAAAGGTAACCTAAGTAAACTTTAACTGAAATAGAGGTGAGAATAATCTAAATACAAGTAAACGCAATCTATTCTGCTGCACTTCGTGTGTGTACTTTATTGTATTCACGACGAATCTGATCATTAGGGACCAACAAGTGGTATCAGAGCAGGAGGTTGAAAAACCAACTGCTTCTGAGTCGCTTAGGACTAAGATCCTAGTCTTTCCTTGCGTCTCTTGTATATGTGTTTTACATAGCTCAGGTGTAGACGAGAATTATCCGATGATGAATCACGCTCTTCCAAAGTACAACAAGGATGGATTTGCAACATGGAAAAAGAAGGCCATGATCCAGCTACAGAGCATACATCCAGAGATGAGGGACATCCTAACAGTTGGTCTTATAGAAATCATGAAGGTCAACACTGCACTCCGTGGACCCGCTGGTGGCCAACCCAGACCAGAGATGGTGAATAAACCCTACGAGGAATGGACTCTTGAAGACAAAAAGAGAGGCCAGCTGGAGTTTATCGCCATGAAACTAATCATGGAATGTCTACCTCCCCTAATGTCCAATAAAGCTCTAGATTACAATACCGCAAAAGAGATGTGGGATTACATGTGCGAAGTTTCTCAGGAAATGGAACAAATGAAGCGAAACAAGCTACAAGTCGCTGTGGACAAGTACGAATCCTTCGCCATGATTCCAGGAGAAACCATTCGGGAGATGGAATAAAGATTCAACACTATCATCGCAGAACTAAAAAATGTCGGCAAGACATATGACAAAGGGGAAATGAATAACAAAATTATATCCAAGCTTTACCCCAGAAGTGATTGGTTTGTCAAGATGACAAGCATGAGCGAAAAAGATCTCAACAATATGACGACCACTGAAGTTTTCTCTTAACTGAAGGCGCATAAATTCATCATTCAGCAGTCAAAGAAAAACGAAGCTGCCTTTATACATCTAAACCCCACAAGCGTTGGAAATCAAGAAGACGTAGCTTACTTTGTCAAAAAGGATGGAAACAAATAGAAATCTCCGAGGAAACCTTTCTATAACCTAGAATAGTCAACACCTGCATCTACAACACCGTCCAAGGAGACTTCATCAACTTCTAATATCAACGATGAAGATCAAAAGATAGGCAAGTTGGAAGAACAGATGAAGAAGATACAGAAAATGATTCTGGAAGCAAAAGCCGAAAAGGAAGCAAAAGCGAGAATGATGCAGCACCCTAATGAAAAAAGGATAAGAACATGTTTTGAATGCAAGTCTCCTGATCACTTGAAGCATGATTGTCCAAAAGTGAGTCTTGAGGAAAGAGAAGGTCTGCGTAAGAGATTTGAAAGACGAACAGTACGAGCTGTAACAAAGGCGTTGCTGACACGGACAGAAGTTCCAGATATTCCTGACAACAAAGAAGAATATTACCCCACTGATGAGGAAGAAGAAGCCCTAATGGTCTTTATGGCAAAAATCGTTGAAGATGGCGAATCGTCCGCTAATGCTGAGCAACCCTTCGAATTGGCCCTAGCAGTCGACAATCAGGAGGTAACACCTATAACGAATACTTCTTGCTCAGCACACACATTTGAATCAGCGGATTCCTTCATAGATTCTGAGGAAGATTATCTTACCAAGGTTTCTTTAGAACTTTCTAAGGTATACACCCTGAAAGATGTTATTGTGAAAGATAATTCTTCACTCAAACAGAAAGTCTTAAGTCTGACCAATGAAGTCGAAAGACTAAGGTCTGATAGTGAGGAACTATCAAGACTTAGGACTGAATCTTCTGAACTCTTTGAAAATTTGAAAAATCTTGAAAAGGAAAATATATTTTTGAAAAACAAAGCCAATGAGAAGTGTGTCTGCGCATATATGACTTGTCAGGATATTTTGAATAACCTGATAAGCCAACAGAGAAATCATGGTGACCGATCTGGAATTGGGCATAGTTGCACTGACGAAGATGAAACTTCGAGGCAAAAAGAAAATATCATCTTTGTTTCTGGCGGAAAAATACTTGATGATAGTAAGGAGAAGGATAAATTAGTTGCTGAATCCTCAAACGCTAAGCCGATCGCTCAGCAGAATATCAAGCAATCTGCTGAACCCAAGCAGAGTGTCAAGCACTATGCTAGACCTCAGCAAAAGGTCAAGCAGAATGTAAGATTTCAGCAGAGGATCATAAAAGATGCTAAACTTCAGCAAAACTCACAATTGAGGTCTGCTAAGCGAAACTATTCAGCAAACTCAAGGACAAAGGCAGAGCATCATGTTTAAAATACCAGGAAGACAACTCTTGTCCTTTCTCGGGAAAGACACATTGAGGGTCATTCAATGAAACCCCAATACTATCATTACATACCGCATAGGAGAAACACCTATGTGAGACCCGAGTCCAGATATGTGTATCATCAAAGGACGATGAAGGGAAAGGAGCACAACGCACAACTACATACACATGCACATTAAAAAGTTGAGAAAGTTAGCAAAATAAATCTCGAAGAAAAATCTTTGAAGATCATCAAAATGTGGGTTCCAAAAGGAACAATGACTCAAGCTAATCCTCCAGGACCCGACTCGAAACGGGGACCTAAATCAACTTAATTGTTCTTGCAGGACCAGGATTCAAGTGCGAAGACATCAGGCATGTCAAATGAGTGGATCCTAGATAGTGGTTGTTCTGCGCATATGACGGGAGACGAAGAATTATTCTCGGATATTCAAAAATCATATGGCCCATCTGTGCTGTTTGGAGACAACAACAAAGGAAGAGTACTTGGCAGAGGATGCATAGAGCGGAACAGACTAAGAATTATTAATGTTGCTCTCGTATCCAATCTCAAACACAACCTGCTAAGCATAAGCCAACTATGCGAAAATGGGTACACAGTATCTTTCATTCATTCGGGATGTTCTATAGCTGACAATGTAACAGGAGAAGTAAAGCTTCGAGGAATTCGGAAAGATGGACTTTATGTGGTTGATTGGTAAAGTGGTCAACAACATTCATGCTTTCTAGCACTAAACAAAGAGGAAACCACTTGGTTAAGGCATAAGAGGTTAAATCATTTAAATTTCAAAACCATCAATCATATTGCTAGAAATGAGCTTGTCACAGGTTAACCTCAAAACATCACATTTCGTAAGGAAGGCATATGCAAGGCATGCCAACAAGGAAAGCAGACCAAAGCCTCATTTAATTCCAACCCAGAAAAGAACACCTCAAGCAGAATCCTAGAATTATTACATATGGATCTATTCAGACCAGTCACTCCACCCTCTGTAAGTAAAAAGATATATACTCTTGTGGTAGTTGATGACTATTCCAGGTACACATGGGTTCACTTACTGAAAACCAAAGATGAGGTTAAGATCACTTTACCCGAGTTAATCCTCAAGGAGCAGAATAGTAAAGAAGTTACGGTGAAGAGGATTCGATCTGACAATGACACAGAATTCTGCAACGGAATTCTCATGGACTTTTGCGCAGAAACCGGTATAAATCATGAGAGATCCATTGCTAGGACCCCACAGCAGAACGGTCTAGCAAAAGAAGGAATCAAACCTTGAAAGAAGCAGTGCGATCTATGCTAGCCGATGCCGACCTACCTGCTAAATTTTGGGGTGAAGCAGTGATGACTGCCTGCTATACGCAGAACAGGAGCTCTATCAACGGCCGATTCAACAAAACTCCCTATGAAGTATATAACGGCCGTAAGCCTAATTTAGATTATTTACGTGCTTTTGGTGCAACGTGTTATATCCATAACAATGGAAAGTCAAAACTTAACACTTTTTCGCCTAAGTCGGATGAGGGTGTACTTCTCGGATACGGTCACCCCACTCACAAAGGTTATAGAGTGTTAAATAAGACTACCGGAATTGTGGAAATAACATGCAATGTTATTTTCGATGAATCTACTTTAGTGCGCAGAGCCATCAATGAGACAAAGGATGACAATCATGAGACTAATGATGTCAATGGTCAATCGATCTTCAATTACCTTGAACACTTACGATTTGATCCGACTAAATCAATGAATGAATGTAATCCTGTTCAGACGAGTCCAGCGGACCAGGCCAGTGATGCTAATGATCTTGCTGAGGCCAATCCCCAAAAGGATATCTTTAATCCGCTAGATGATTCAGACGAGGAAACTTCTAATCCTATCCCCGTCGCTGAGGAAATCAATGCTACTGAAGATCTTGGCAGAGGAGCTGCTGAGATACCAGGTGCTGAGACACCAAATGCTGAGAACCCCACTGAAAGAGAGGGTCCAGACTATGATGTTCCTATAGCAGAAGTCCCGGTTGCTGAAGAAATTCTTGATGCTGAAGATCAAACTCACAACGCACGAGATGCTGAGGATGAAGCGGACAATGCAGAACATACCAACAATCTTTGAGGAGAAAGAATTGCTGGAGAACCAATCAGACCAGCATGGCTGCGTGCACATCCACTAGAAGATGTTCTTGGAGATATCAATGACCCCGTTCTGACCCGACAAGGATCTGCAATGTTTTCATGCTATCTATCAAGTGAAGAACCAACTAAAGTTGAGGATGCACTACGTGATCCAGACTGGGTAAACGCTATGCAAGAGGAGCTTGCTGAATTCTCTCGTAACCATGTATGAGATCTGGTGGACAGACCAAAACATCAGAATGTCATAGGCACCAAATGGGTATTCGAGAACAAGAAGAACGAATCAAGCTTGGTGGTAAGAAATAAAGCACGCCTTGTAGCCAAAGGATACAAACAGTGTGAAGGCATCGACTATGATGAGACATTCGCTCCTGTAACCAGATTGGAAGCAATCAGATTATTTCTTGCTTATGCAGCACATCATGAATTCTCGGTCATGCAAATGGAAGTCAAAAGTGCATTCCTTAATGGAGAACTCAAGGAGGAGGTCTACGTTGAGCAGCCTCCAGGTTTTGAGAATGGAAATCAGGTCTATAAACTAAGGAAAGCCTTGTATGGGCTGAAGCAAGCACCTCGAGCTTAGTATGGAACTTTATCTAAGTTTCTAGTCGACAATGGCTTCAAAAAGGGAAGGATTGATCAAACACTCTTTCGCATTAAGGACGAAGGAAGTATTCTACTTGTGCAAATCTACGTTGATGACATCATCTTTGGCTCGAAGAATCAAGCTCTCTGTGACAAATTCTCCAAGCCAATGATGAGTAATTTTCAAATGAGTATGATGGGAAGAATGTCCTATTTTCTTGGACTTCAAGTTCAACAATCAAATGAAGGAATTTTCATCCATCAAAAGAAATACACGCGAGATTTAATTGCTAAATACTGTCCAGAGAAATCCAAGAACTTAAGGATCCCCATCAGCAATGCGTGTATGACAGATCTAGAAAAAGAAGGAGAAGTTGTGAATCCTACCTTATATCGAGGAATCATTGGATCTCTGCTATATCTTACAGCCTGCAGACCCGATATATCATATGCTGTGGGACTATGTGCCAGATATCAATCCCAACCGAACAAAATGCATCTAGAGATAGCAAGGCGAATTATCCGTTATTTGAAGTGCACAAAAGGCTTAGGAATTTGGTATCCAAGAGCCGACAGTCTAGCCCTGAGTGGTTATTCAGATTCTGATTTTGGAGGATGCAAAATCGACAGGAAAAGCACCAGTGGTACATGTCAATTCCTTGGTCATAAATTGATTAGCTGGTTCAGCAAAAAGCAGCACTCGGTAGCAACCTCAACCACCAAAGCAGAGTACGTAGCGGCTGCTAGCTGCTGTCAGCAAATTCTGTGGATTCGACAACAACTTCAAGATTATGACATCTCTCCTGAATGTGTACCAATCACAAAGAATCCAGTACATCATTCCAGGAAAAAACACATTGACATCCGACATCATTTTATCCGTGACCATCAAGAAAAGAAGGATATTGATATTCAGCGAATAAGCACTGAGGATCAAATAGCAGACATCTTCACTAAGCCCCTTGCAGAGGCAACATTCAAAGAATTATGCATCAAATTGGGCATGATGGAACTAGATATTGCTGCGGATGAATGAGATGCTATTCTCATTCTTACTTTCAGCAGTTTATGGGAGATGTTACTATATGTAGTCTGCTAAGCTAATGACGAATGATGGATATGCCCCTATCAACCTTCAGGAGATAAATTGTTTCTGCTTAGCAAACTATGAAGGAATAAAGATCACAACTATATTTTGTCATGAAGAAACATCAAAAGATCGACATATTCATATATTCATCACCAAAAGAGGAACATGCCTTGAGGCAGATATTCATTACAAAAGAAGGACATCGCACTATCAGTCAAACAAAAGAGGAAATACAGATCTACTATGGGATTCATTGAGAAAGGCGACACTGGCTTATAAGGATAGAAATCAGCCCCTTGAAGGTTGGATGGACCGTCAGCAATTTCCGGAAAATACTTCTCCATCAACCAGCTGAGCTGCATTCCATTCCAAAGAGGCACGAACGGATGAAGCTTGACAGCTTCCCAGACATTCTTGAAGACGTATCCGGCCCAGTCAACAGAGGCAGCATCATCCATGGCCATCATCACCTGCCAAACAGATCTTGAGAAATAGAGATCATAAGGCTCCTCTCCAAGCAGGATTCCATGGGCAATACGGAACATAACCCAATATGAAGTCCGGAGGCCAGAGGCAGGAACTTTAGGGCTGAAATCAAAATGAGGAGAATGACGCCATTTCTCCTATGGCAGCCACTCTGGAGCCACTTCCTCTGCAAGATAGTCCTCTACAGACAACGGACCTCGAGGAAGCCCGAAATCAACTGCAAAGGTGTCAGGGGTCCAATGGACAAGCTTATCATGGAACACCCCATAGATTGCGTTTGGTTCCACACGGCAATCACTGAGGAAATCCCTCAACACTTCCTCTTGAAAACGGTGAGGAGTAGCACACACAAATTGCGAAAGCCCCCCCCCCCCCACTGCAACGAAGACATGATCTTCACTGCCACATCCCAATCATCTATATAATACCTATCCAGACCTGGCTCATCCAGAATCAGATTGCGTCTGATATCTATGGTTCGTGGAGGAGAGGCCATGAGTGGAGAAAGGGACCTGACTTTCTCGAGGAGAAGAAGATTGAAAGTATGAATCAGTAAAGAAGGATAATTGAGATGTTTGGATAATCTCAAACGAAGGTATTTATAGAGAATTTCCCATTTATGACGCGAAGAAAGAGAAAAATCTGTCTGAAGATCGCAATGATTCACCTCTTGGAATACGAAACATCGCTAATAAAGGGATCGACGTGTATGCATGGGAAGTTAAATCATTTTTTTTTCTAGTAATAGTGAGAAAGGAGTATTGAAAAGTTCGAGGATCTCATCATCACATTTTTCAAATAGGAGTTCTCAGAGACTCAGCAGATCTTCAGAAGTTGCTGAAAATTAGAATGCTGAGAAGGACCATCCTCTATCAGCATCCTTGAACGGCTGCTAGTTCAGAAACAACAACATATCCAAAATTGAGGCGGGATGACTCAAAATTCAAACTTGATGGGACCCGATAAGGCGTAATTAATGCATGCAAATGGCGGCATCAACGGAGGAGACGTCACGTCAGAAGCACTTGAGTGTTTCTCGGAGCATGGGAAGCTATATGGAAAGATGCATTTATTCTGAATCGTTGATCTAACACTTCGCATACTTTCCCTCAACCGTTAGATCTCACATTCAAAATTAACCCTACCTTTGCTGTGATCACTGTTCATTTTCTTCTCATTTTTCGTAAGACAGAGAAAAATCCCCAATTCTAAAGTCTCCGTATTATTTGAAAAATTACTCCAGATTCTCCCTCACAGACATGGCCACAGATTCTATAGCCTCATCATCCCAGAAATCTACTTGTCAGAATTATCGCTCTGAATCTAATGAACCACCTCCCTTCAATTTTCCACCAAATTCTGGAGAACCATTACATATGCGGCATGCACCAGGGTTTATTGGGATTCTAAAAAAAGAAGATGTTGATGATTCAATATCGTATGGACAGCTTGTTATGATGGCTCGGAAGAAATCCCAAGCCGGCCACACAAAGGAGCAGAGGCGTTAGGCTCAAATCATGATGGATCGCATTCTGTATAAACGTCTTGCTGCTGAACTTATTCCAGATTCGATAATGGATATTCTCGATAGCGAACAGGTAACTCAATACTTATCCGCTGAAGCCATGCATTTTCATCCGCATATGGTTTCTGAATTTTATGCCAGAGCAGTCATGAGTGAAGATGGAAAATCTTTTAAAACTTGTGTTTATGGAAGTATCATTGAAGTAAGTGCCGAATTTCTTGCTAAAACTTTTGGTCTTCGGAATAAGGGGGAACGTATATCTCATTACAAAGTAACGGATTATGATGAGATGGAAAGACGTTGGAATTCATGGAAGAAGCCTGAAGTAATGAAGGATAGGAAAGGTCACGAGATCACATTCCGGGCTGCCACACCCATTAACACCCTACAGGATGAATTTAAAATTCTTGCCGAATTGGTGATCAAGATGTTCCAATGCGACGCCGGATCAAATTCTGAACTTTCTGCTAAGAAATATGCAGTAATGATGGCTCTCACAGACATAGTGAAGGGAAATTGGGCTGAGTTTTTCTACGAACGATGGGCAGAGCACGCCAAGAAGAACGACTACATGTCTGTGGATGGAACTTTTTCATCAAATGTTAATTTTGGGTTGAAAATAAGCAAGTTTCTGGAATTGGTCATGCATTCAACGAAAATTGATCAAGGAGTGAAGTTGCTCTCCACTGATTTCATTCCAATCACACGAAAAGAAGCCAACCCTCTTGATTTCAAGAATCCAAAGAAGCTGACTGGTAAATCCAATGTGGATGCAGACAAGCCTACTTCGGATGAGGAAGTAGACGAACGTTCCTTGGGCGAACAAGTATTACAGATAGCATCATCTATCTCTGCTGAGGAAATAGCAGTATTAACTCAGAACGCTGAAACGGAGCAGTGCTTTAAGCAGTTTGATGATATTGTAGCTCTCGGAGAGATACCGACCGAACAGATTGAGGAGATTATGGACTAAAGGGCCGCACTTCAGCAGCCACTCGTGATTGGTCAACTTGCTGTTCCAATTTCTTCTGAACAACAAAAGGATATTGCTCCCACCAAAAACAGAAGGTCTAGTCGTCAGCGCCTACGCAAAACTGCTGAGCTAGGCGCTGTCACTGCTGAAAAAGTACCTGATTCACCCCTATCATCTAAAAGTTTTGATGAACGTGTGAAAGGCGTACGTGAAGCTAAAAGAAAGCGTGCAGAAAAAATGAAGGCACAGGAAACAAAGGATTAAAGAAAGGAGATGGATAGAATCACATTCGAAGGAAGGGATCTGAACTTCGAAAGAGTAAAAAGATCTCATCTAGAAAGAGAGAATCAAAAGGAGAATACTAGTCAAACACCCGATGAGGAAGCTGCTAAAGAGTCAAGTAGAGCAGCAAAGAAAGGGAAGACAAAAATAGACTCTACTTTGACAGAAAAAGAAATGGATAACTCTATTGCAGTCATCAACACTACCAAGATTACAACTGCAGCAGACGGCATGACTGATAAAGAGCTAGATACGCTGATTCAATCTGACGCTTTCAATGCCACGGAACACTCCAAAGGCAAATCGGTTCAATTTCGCGAACCCACGGCTACATCTTATCAAGGCAGTAGCTCAGAGGAGGACGCGCCACGATCAGAGACAAGTGATATACACCAGAGATAAGGATGCAGACAGAAATCTCTAAGGAAAGCGCAGATACGAACATGCCTATTGCAGAGCATGTTGCTAAGGAAAACACTATTGAGACTGAATCGGAGCAAATCACTGAAGAAACAGAGAAAGACACTGCTAAAGAATCTACTGCAGCTGACGATACTTTTAAAACAACTGCAGAAGAATCTACTGCAGCTGATAAAACTATGGCAGATGCTGCTGTAGAAGTCCATACTACTGTGGAGACGACAGTCGATGCTAGTAATGAAGATCGAGCAGAAGAGGCAATAGAAGAAGAAATCTCCTCTGCTGGATTTTTGAACGAATCCACCTGCTCATCAGAATCTGATTCTGAGGGCGAATCTATCGAGGTATTTGATGCCAAAACTCTACGAAAATACCCCACTTTGAGGAATGAACAACTGAGGATTCCATTTGATGGTTTACCTGGCAAACTCTTTCGCTCACGAAGAGTAGCATAGTGGTGTGCGGCTGTCTCGATTAATGAAGATATGAATGCTGATCTTTGATCACTGTAATTTCTACAGATTAATTATAGAAATAGTGGCAAATAAATTTGTAAACCCTAAGGTTATCGATCCATGGGAATGAAGCAACGAAAAATCCTAAATACTAAATCAGACGTTCTTAAAATACTGGTTAGGAAAAGCAATTGAAAAGTTTTGGTTGTTTTGAAAATCACAATACTTGCTAATGAAAATTAAACAGGAAATTAAAAAGCTTTTGGATTCAAATAAGAGAATCACAGATTCCAGGGATATCTACCTATCAAGTATGACATGTATGAATGAATCGATTAATTCACAATTTTAATTCCTCTTCGTAGTGAAACATCAGAAAAGTATTACGAACTTCTTTGTTGGACAATTCATAAAGTAGATTAGTTAATTACCTATCTCCGCTCGGTCTCAAGATAAATTAACTAACTCCAAAGATCTACAGATTTATTCCTACAATCAATCTCCTTCAGTTACGACAAGAAATCAGATTATATTGTGAAAATCTCTTTCCATTGAAAACTATCACAGTTACGTCTCAAGTAATCAACTAGACAATCCTAAGATGTGATCAGCAAATCAAGATTATGAATAAGCACAGATTTCACAAACTACGAAGGGAAAGGGAAAATAATTCAATTAATCAAACATGTATACATTGATAGTTCGAAACCCTAGAATCTGAGGAAGGATTTAGTTACACATATTCAGAGGAATATTCATCATAGAAAAATACAACCTGAATTGCATAGAAACTTGTATCTGAATGTCTTCCCACAAACTTCTGTCTTCAAACATAAACTCTAAAATTCTTGGAAATCTCTCTAAAAACTGAAATCTGGAATGAAGTATGATAAAAAGGTCAAAAGGTACTCTCAAAATCGACATTATTAGGATATTTATAGAGGTGGGGGTGTATCCTATCAATTCTAGGGCTAAAGATATGAATAAATCCAATTTTTATAAGATTTCCGCTCAAGCAGAGAGGCTCGCATCGATCGTGGCTGATCCACATCGATCGACGAGGCTTCCTGGTCTCCGTCGATCGATGCTGATTGGCGTCTGTCGACGCGGCTTCTCGTCCCTTCTGCGCAGTCTCACGGTTTTGGCCATAACTTCCTCCTCCGAACTCCGATTGACCCGATTCCAGTTGCGTTGGAGAGCTAACTCAAAGCATCATCCATTTCCATGCGCCAATAGCCCGAATTCCTCTTGTGGAAAAACTCTTCACTGCTACTCTTACACGTCACTGCTTCCAGAACGGTTTTCTGGTGAGTTTAGGCCTAAAAACCTGCATAAACATCAAAACACACCTAAAACCACCTAATATTGACATCATGCATAAAATATATATATAAACTCAATAAATCTACATAAAATAGTAGGAAAATAATATAGATAAGTGAGTGAAATAATGAGCTTATCAATCTTCGAGATTGGAGTGATGAGATCTTAGCCTTCGTAGAACAAGAAGTAAATAGGGACATTGCAGGAGTCTTCTATGTTGAGATTCACGAAGAAACAGAGGAAGGCAGAGTGCTTGGTACTCAATTTCGACGATGGAAAACTTATGACTACATCATGCATAAACTCTGTTTTGAGGAAAGGATGATTATTATCGCTAGAAAATGTCTTAATTTTGGCGTTCCGAAGAAACCTGGGCAAATGAGTGGATGGACCAGCCCTCCTGCACTAAACAATATACTGATCAACATGTCATTGCTCGATTGCAAGCCATCCGAATGCGTCTGTTCGCATTCTCACTGCGGGATAAGGCACAGTCTTTGTTTACTGCACTGGACAAGGGGAAGATCAGTACGTGGAGCGAACTACAGAATGAGTTCCTCGAGAACTTCTTCCCTCCAAACATCATCAGACAAAGAAGGAAGGAAATGTTGGGAAAATATTCATGAATTACCCTTAGGATCTCATTGTAAAAGGTTTTGTTGGATCAAATCTTAGTAGATGGTCGATCATTGCTGAACATTAGCATAGCTTAGCAACTTATGTAATGTCCTGTATAGGGTAAACATTTTGTTGTAATAGAATAGGCTGCTTGGAAGTATCTCAGCAAACATCAAAGAATGCTAAAGGAAGACTGCTAGCAATAACAAAATGCTAAGGAGTCAGCACTTGACAAACACGTCCTAAACTGCTGAAGATGCTAGCAAACCAAAGTCAGAGTAACAGACAAAGCACTTGCTGCACATTGAGTCCAGAAGTATGCTGAAAGAGATCCAACATCCCGTACCAGTAGAAGCTCAGCAAAGCAAACCTGAACAACTGCTACACCGCCATTCTGACCAACACGCGACGATTAGCCATGTCAGAAGTAGGACGGAAAAGCCTGTGCAAAAGCAGAAAAGTTAGTAAAAAGCTACCTGCATTTAAGGAGAAAGATCCGTTGTGTCTAAACGGATCTGCTGACTAAAACTTCGAGGACACAGCTATAAAAGGCAAGTCAAAGGAAGATACAGGTGTTGCTCACTCTCTAACCAAAACTTGATATACGAAAGATTCCAAAAAGCAAAAAAGGCAAGAGAGCAGTCCAGTTGAAAGGTATCATCCAGAGATATCAAAAGGCCTTCAACATTCTGAGTGTCTCACAACACGTCTGACATTCTTCTGAGTGATTCTTGAACTGATTCAAGAATCTTCAATCATTGGGATCACTTTCTTTTTAAAGAAAGCATCCAGCAGTCAATTTCTTGTGAAGAAATTGATTAAGGCGAGCATTGAAGCCATGAACACACGATAGTTCGGAGGGAACTTTAAACTCTTCCAAGCGAGTGGTGAAAGCGAGTTTTATGAAGGTGCGCCCTTGACTCAGCCGGAGCCACACCAGGAAAGTCCGGAGTATCGAAAGATAGCCGTAAAGCAGACAGACCTATCGACGGCTGATTGCTTAACAGGAAAGGCAACTCGTTGTACACTGTATACTTTCTAGTAAAATTCTTAGCGATTCGGCTAAGGAGTGGACGTAGATCATTTGATCGAACCACTATAAATTGTGTGTTGTCTTGTTGTTACTGCTTTCCGAGCTTGTATGTTTTAAAACCTAGTGACCAAGTTGCTAGTGTATAACTGAAAAAGGTAACCTAAGTAAACTTTAACTGAAATAGAGCTAAGAATAATCTAAATACAAGTAAATACAATCTATTCCGCTGCACTTCGTGTGTGTACTTTATTGTAACCACGACGACTCTAATCATAATCGACCAATAGGAAATCATTCGGTTTGCTCAAAGACCGGATGAGAGTTTCTATGAAGCGTGGGAATGCTACAAAGAACTACTCAGAGCCTGTCCCAGACATGGTCTACCCCCAGGTGAACAAGCCGAGGCGTTCTATGAAGGCTTGAATTAAAGGACTGTTGAGTTGGTAGACACCACACTGGGGGATACCATCATGACAAAGAGCGGAAAGAAGGCCATGGAGTTCTTCCAAAAGTTGGCCAACAACAATCAACGCTGGTCCTCAAGCAGACATAGACCCATCAAAGCCGTCGAAAAAGTAGTGGAAAAGAAAGCTGCAGAAGAGCCTGACTTGGTTGCTGAAGTCAAGAAGCTTCAAGAGGAGTTCGCTTCCTTGAAGCAAGAAAAGGCAGTAGCCGTAGTGGAGCCTGTACAGCCTCCCCCTGAAGGAGAAAAAGCTGATGTGAATTTTGTTCAGAGGGGTGGTTACCAGAACAATAACTACCGTGGAGGTTACTAGCAGCAAAACCAGCACTACAACTACAATCACGCTAGGAACCACCCTGGGTTCTCCTACGCGAATACTCAAGCTGCTGAACAACGACCTCCTGGATTTGCCGTACAAGACGGAGTAGTGGTCGACAAGAAGAAGTCAAATCTCGAGGAGATTTTGGGCAAATTCATGGAAGGATCCACTAGCAAGGTGAGTAAACTAGAGCATGAGATCTCTGGTGTGAATACCAAGATAGAACAAATGCAGAAGCACATCCAGATAATAGAGACTCAAGTCAGCCAGATTGCTGATGCTCTTGGAGCATAACATAAACCGGGGCAACTTCCAAGCAATACACAGGTTAACCCCAAGAATCAGAATCAGAGAAATCAAGTGATCGCTATTACTCTGAGAGGGGGGAAATCCTATGAAGGGCCACAGAAAGCAAGGGCTGAATTGAAAGAGAACGAAGACGTCGAACAGGCCGATGAGGCTGCCAACGACGAGTCACTGTCGACCGACGGTAAGCAATCGTCGATCGATGCCAGCAAAGAAGGGTCGTTGATCGACGAGCACAACCAGCATCGATCGACGCCTACTCCAGCTCCGCCCCCAAAAATGCCACCCTTGCCGTATCCGCAACGGTTCGCCAAAACCAAGATGAACGAAAGGTATGCACGCTTCCTGGAAAACATGAAGAAAGTACATATCAACATTCCTCTGGTTGAAGCACTCCAAGAAATGCCGGGATACATCAAGTTTCTGAAAGACATGGTCTCTCAGAAGCGACCCTTCATGGAACACGAGACGGTAAATCTCTTTGAAGAATGAAACGCCATCATACAGAAAAAGATGCCAGTCAAACGAGAGGATCATGGTTCATTCACGATTTCTTGTGTCATCGGTGGATAAACCTTCGGAAAAGTTCTCTGTGACTCTGGCGCTTTAATCAACTTGATGCCACTGTCAATTTTCAAGAGATTGAAAATTGGGAATATCAAGCCGACAACCATAACCTTACAGATGGCCGACCGATCAGTGTCCTATCCAAGAAGTATAGTGGAAGATGTGCTTGTAAAAGTGAAAGATTTCATAATTCCCGCCGACTTCGTGGTGCTTGACATGGAAGAAGATTGGAACATCCCTTTGATTCTGGGAAGACCGTTCCTGAAAACCGGTGGGGCTCTGATTGATATTCAAGACGGCAAACTGACATTCAGAGTCAACAATGAGTCAGTAACTTTCTCTATATATAAGGCGATGCAGAAGCATAATGATGGTAACTACCAGGAGGAATGCCATATGATCGACTGTTTCAGCCCGGTGTTCTCCTCTCCATTCGCCTCTCTCAAAGGTGAGCCGGATTTTCTGGAAAACGGCCTACAACACTCACTCTTCTCGTCGTCAAATCTGGAGGAAGCAGAAGGAGAGATCGTGGATCTAGTGATGGAACTGGATGTATTTGAGGAAGTAACTCGAGAGAAGGAGACCAAAAGAGAACCATTGTCGGGCCAATCTCACCCGAAATGTCGAGACAGCAAGTCACCATCGATCAACAGCGAAGGATCATCGATCGACGGCAACTTCAGACCCCCGTCGATCGATGGTGGGTCAGCGTTGATCGATGCCAGAGCAGCAGTACCCCAGAAGTTTTCTTCGACAAAAACAACAAGACATGGAAAATGGATTCCAGTTATAGAGTCATCGTCGATCGACGGACAGCAAGCATCGATCGACGCTCCCTTCTGCAAGCCGAAGTCTAACTCCGATTCGCCAAATCTGGAACTCAAACGTTTCCCGACACATCTCAGGTACGCTTTTCTGGGACCAAATGATACTTACCCTGTTATTGTTTCTACCTACTTGACACAGGGGGAGTTGGAGAAGTTACTGCGAGTCCTACGGCAGTACAAAAGTGCTATTGGATTGACATTGGGAGACATAAAAGGGATCAGCCCCTCGCTTTGCATGCACAAGATCATTCTCGAGGAGAATGCTGCACCAAAAAGACAAGCACAGCGGCGGTTGAACCCTATCATGCAAGAAGCTGTGAAGAAGGAGGTTCTCAAGCTTCTTGACCATGGGATGATCTACCCAATCTCCGACAGCAAATGGGTGAGCCCTACACAAGTTGTAGCAAAAAAAGGAGGGATGCAGATAGTAAAGAATTACGATGGAGAGGAAGTGGCAACAAGACCCGTCACGGGTTGGCGATTCTGCATAGATTATCGGGCATTGAATACCGCTACGTGCAAGGATCACTTTCCTCTTCCCTTCATTGATCAGATGCTTGATCGTTTATCTGGTTACCCTTTCTATTGTTTTCTTGATGGTTATTCAGGGTACAACCAGATAGCTGTGGCGCTGGAAGATCAGCAGAAGACCGCATTCACATGCCCTTATTATGGAGTTTTCACCTACCGACGGATGCCTTTCGGACTCTGCAATGCACCGGCTGCTTTCCAGAGATGCATGATGGCAATATTCCACGATCTGATCGAAGATGTCATGGAGGTATTTATGGACGATTTTTCTGTGTTTGGTAGCTCATTTGATGTTTGCTCGCAAAATCTAAATACCGTACTGGAAAGATGCAGTGAGACAAACCTCTGCCTCAACTGGGAGAAGTGCCACTTCATGGTGCAAGAAAGGATTGTGCTAGGACACCGAGTATCAGCCGAAGGACTAGAGGTTGATCGAGCGAAAGTGGCAGCGATAGAAAAGATGACGCCACCAGCGAATGTAAAAGCGGTGAGAAGTTTCCTTGGACACACAGGGTTCTACAGAAGGTTCATCAAGGACTTTTCAAAAATCTCGCGGCCGTTGTATAATCTACTAGAGAAGGATGTCTCTTTCGTCTTCGACAAGGACTGCATGCAAGCCTTCGAGAAGTTGAAAGCAGCCCTCGTGACTGCTCCAGTACTTACTTCTCTGGATTGGAGCGAGCCGTTCATCCTGATGTGCGACGCCAGCGACTATGCCGTTGGAGCAGCCTTCGGGCAATTGAAAGGAAAGCTCTTCCATGTGATTCACTACGCCAGCAAGAGCATGAACCCAACCCAGTGTAACTACACCACCACTGAGAAAGAAATGCTAGCAGTGGTATATGCCTTCGACAAGTTCCTGTCCTATCTGATAGGATCCAAAACTGTTGTCTACATCGACCACGCAACTATCAAGTACTTGTTCGCCAAGCAAGATGCGAAGCCGAGGCTGATAAGATGGATCCTGTTGCTCCAAGAGTTTGACCTGGATATCAAGGATAGAAAGGGAAGTGAGAACGTGATTGCCGACCATCATTCAAGACTCGAGCCACCAGCTGAAGGAGATGATCAGGAACTGAGGATCCGAGAGACCTTCCCGGACGAGCAAATCTGCGCCCTAAGGGATCTGAGAAAGACGGACGAGTCAAAGACACCATGGTATGCGGACTTCGCCAATTACTTGGTAGGCGGCGTACTTCCACCAGACTCCTCTCCTTATGCGAAGAAAAAGTTCATCCACGATGTCAAACTCTATTATTGGGAGGACCCTTATCTTTGGAGGAGATGCGCAGATGGGATTATCCGGCGTTGCGTGCCTCAGTCAGAGTGGCATCAGATCTTCGCTGCCTGTCATTCAGCTCCTAGCGGTGGCAACCATTCGGCCAATCGGACGACTTTCAAGATCCTCGCGAGCGAATTCTACTGGCCTTCCATCTACGAGCTCTATTGAGGATGGATTACAAGCTGTGATCGCTGCCAGAGAACCGGCAACATCTCGCGTAGGGATGAGATGCCCCAAATGCCTGTGGTCGAAGTCGAGATATTTGATGTATGGGGGATCGACTTCATGGGACCATTCCCGCCATCTCTTGGTTTCTCCTACATCCTGCTCGCGGTGGACTATGTATCAAAATGGGTTGAAGAAGTTCCAACAGCCGCCAACGATTCAAAAGCAGTCATCAAATTTCTTCAGAAACTCATGACACGTTTCGGCACGCCAAGAGCCCTGGTAAGTGATGGGGGGTATCATTTTTGTAACAAATGGCTTGCCGCTCTTCTTTGCAGGTACAGAGTCAAGCACCGCGTTAATACCCCCTACCATCCTCAAGGGAACGGGCTGACTGAACTCTCCAACAGAGAGATCAAGCAGATATTGGAGAAAACGGTGAAACAGCGGAAGGATTGGGCTGTGAAGCTCGATGATGCTCTTTGGGCATACCGCACTGCTTACAAGACTCCCATAGGAACCTCTCCTTATCAGCTTGTCTTTGGGAAAGCTTGCCACCTCCCCGTGGAGATGGAGCACAAGGCTTGGAGAGCCGTGAAAGAGTTAAATCTAGACTGGAAAACGACTGCATCAGAACGTGCCATGGCGCTGAATGAACTGGAAGATTTTCGAGATGAGGCCTAAGAGAACAACATCGTCTACAAGAGACGAGCAAAAAGGTTCCACGACAGAGGAATCCGCCCACGCATCTTCGGTCCGGGTGACAAAGTTCTCTTATTCAAATCTTGACATCGCTTCATGCCCAGGAAACTGCAGTCAAAGTGGGCAGGGCCATATACCGTTGCCCGCCAATTTCGCAACGGTGTAGTCGAACTAGCTGGCCAAGATAGAAGGAACTTCACGGTAAAAAGACAAAATTTAAAGCCGTACTACACCCCACTCGACATCTGCGTGGCGGAGAAGTACTATCTCAACCGTCCGTAGGGAAACAGGTATCGTCGAGCTAGCGACTTTAAACCAAGCACTTGTTGCGAGGTAACCCAACAATTTTCGTTTTTTTTTAGCTTTCAGTTTTTCAAATTCTAGAGTCATGGTCCCGTCGATCGACGGAGGAAGTCCCGTCGATCGACGGAAGTTATCAGGACCCG
>JAPKLW010000776.1:251249-301256 GCA_026898455.1 Plectranthus barbatus
ATCGACGCTACATGCACCGTCGATCAACGAAAAAATTCCTGCGAAATTTTTTTTTTTATTTTACCGTCGATCGATGCTCGCGATTCAAAGGCGTGGGCAGAGAATTATAAAACGGGATTTTCATCCCATTTTCAAACACACACACGCACGCACCCTCTCAACCCAAAACACCCACAGTTCGATTTTTCTCTCCAAAACACGCAAAGTCCACGCAAGGTACGTATCCTAGACTACTCCTCTACGATTATTTATCGATTTTTGCATGATTTGAGCATGATTTTTTAAAATTTTGGCCTTGGAACCCTTATTTCAATTTCTTGCTCATGTGTCGATTTCATTGCAAACTTCGCTCATTGGTCGATATGTATGATAGTCTTAGTCGATATATGTGCTTTATGTGAATTTGTATCCGTTGGAATTGCCCAATTTTGATGGCAGCAAGTTTGGGGGGAATCGTTAAATTGGGGGAATTTTTGAATTTTCATTTTTAAGGATAATTGTCGAATTGGGGATGTACATTGGGTATTTGGGATGTGAATTGCATGAATTTGAATTTAATTTTGCATGGGTAGAAGCACGTTAGGCTTAATTGCGATCTTTGTTCGATAATTTTGTGCTTGGGAATTGTTTGATGATTGTTGGATATTTTGCTAAACAATTCCTTATCTACCCTTGCAGCAAAAATGACTGATTCACCGACTTTCACCACCCAAGAGGCCGTGGAGCGCTATTATAGGTTCGGGGGTAGGAAGTACACCATCAAGCAGACGTTGTACCCCTGCTCAAGGACGATGAAGAAACTTGGCATCCGGGAGGATGTTCTGACCATGCTAGACAGGGTTGGATGGAGGACCTGGATGACACGGTGATGGCCGACTTACCCATCGCTCGTGCTGGAGTTTTTGGCAACCCTTGAGGTGTTCGAGGTCCAGCCGGAGTCCGAGCCTACCTCCATCAGTTTCCAGCTGGACAATGAGACCCACATTCTTCCGATGAATGTCCTCGACGAGATATGGGGGGGTCCCAACTGACGGCACTGGCACCCCTACGGTGCGTTTCAACAATGTCGAATTTTGGAGGCTGATTGTAGCTGATGCCCCAGCTGATCCAAACCTCTTCGACGTCGGCAACCTGAAGGTGTCTTCAATCGACAACCTCGTGTTTTGCTACCTTCAGCGATGCATGGGGGTGTCCATCTCAGGACGGCACGAGAGTACCAAGGTGAGAGTGGGGGAGCTCTACGCCTTGTCCTGCTTCCTCACTGGAGACCACTTCAGCTTCGCCGCCCTCATCATGGACCACTGGAGGCACCAGCTCAAGGCCACCAAGGGCAACATTTGAAGTGGGGGATTGATCACCCGGATTGCCGAGAATCTTGGGATCGACTTGTCCGACCTTGAGGTACTTCAGGACGAGAAGGGATTGGGCACCGAGCTTTTAGTTCGGATGCAGGTTCTTCTACCCTGCGAGGGCGGATGGCTCTTGAAGATGTCGAACGGGGACAAGTTCCCGTTGCTGCAGCCGGACCTCACCCGAGTCACCGATTATCACTTCCGTGATAATTAGTTGATGAGTTCCCCAGCCCACTTGGCGGCCATGGTTGGAGCCCGAGGAGGAGCAGGCACGTCCAGAGTCATTCACCGACTGAAGGCACAGGCCGGGCAGGGACAGTCTGATATCCCATCACAGCAGGGGATGGGGGATGATGCGCACATGCAGCAGCACGTAGGAGTTGAG
The DNA here is from genome assembly GCA_026898455.1 of Plectranthus barbatus. Classification (NCBI taxonomy): domain Eukaryota; kingdom Viridiplantae; phylum Streptophyta; class Magnoliopsida; order Lamiales; family Lamiaceae; genus Plectranthus; species Plectranthus barbatus. Next base: position 252,987 of record JAPKLW010000776.1, read on the forward strand.
GATGCAGCGCCCGGATGGACAGGTGGGGCGTCGACCAGTCACTACCCCGGAGAGTCTTCCTCTTCCGACGTTGACTTGGCGACCCTCTACCTCTACATGCAGCAGCAGGCAGCCTTGCAGGCGACGGAGCGGGAGCTTCAGGGCCAGTTTTGCCAGCACGTGACCACGAGGCTTGACACACTCGAGGATCAGATGCAGAGACTACTCCGGAGCACCGAGCCGGACTCAACCTACGTTTGCCGCCAGCGAGAGCGTCGGACCCGCAGGCGGTTACTTGCCGATGATGCCGCCCCGGATACTGCGATGGATGACGCCCGGAGGATGAGTGAGGTACCGTTTCTCTTTTCCTATCTAACTTGCAAACTTGTCCACTCCTCGGAGTGAAACAAGTTTGGGGGATGATGATCGGAAAAGGGAAACATTTTTGTTTGTTTGATTCACTACTTTCTGTTTATTTTTATTTTTGTTTCTCTTTGTGTTTTGTTTTCAAACCATCACCATCCTTGTTCTTTTGCTTCAGTGTGAATAGTTGATCTCTGCAAGGATTTTACTTCAGAACTAGTACTACATTGAATTTCGATTTGTGGTATTTATTATGATAGGAAAGTCCAGACAATTATTTAGGAGCTTTTGAACATAGGGCAGTCGGAACTTTGGATTGTGTTGGTATTGAAAATATGATTTGTTTTCTACTTGAAATTGTGATTGTTGATTAGGACTTGAGATATTTGTGAAATAAGCATGATAATCTATGTGATAGAGTAGCCGATGATAGGAGTCTTTTTATTGCATGAAAACTGATTAATGTTGGATAATTTTTTAGGAGAACAAAATTCAGCCCTGAGAAAATTTGTGCTTATCTTTCTTTTGTTGAGTGTCAGGATTAATGATTTATTTCCTAGAATTTGACTTATTTCTCTCTTAAGATTGCATTAAGTGTGGTAATAGGGTGAATATGATTTTAGGCAAGTTCTTTCATAGCCATCTCCCATACACTAACCTGAAATTTCCACTTGTAACCCCTTTGAGCCTAGAATGAAAATTTCTTTGATTAGAAGGGTTGAGGAAGTGAAAATAGTGAAATATTTGGAAGGTGTTTAATGAGAGATATGAGTTTGAGTCCTGGAATATGGGTTTCCATGAAAAAAAAAGAAAAAAAAATGAAGTGAACATTGAGTGAAAAAGAAAGAAAGAAAAGAATTTATGAGTTTGAAGATCATAGTTCACTATCGAAAAGAAAAGAAAAAGAAAAAAAAACAATGATTAAGAAACCCTAGAAAATTTTGTAAGGACAAGAAGGAATAAGGATGTGTTGTGGTTATGATATGTTTGGTTTGTTGGGGAAGAATTGTAGGAATTTCAGTCACTTAGCCAAATTTATCCCACCTTTTAGGTAAGCCACATGACAACCAAAATAAGACCTAATTGATTCCCTGAAAATCCACACTAACAAGCAGTGGAGAGATGAGAAATCTGTCAAACTTATGGTGAAATAATCTGCAATCTTGGGTGAGTGAAAACAGAACCCTTTACTCTTTGAGCGATGAGTGCAAACACTTTCCGGTGAGGTTCCTCCTCAATAATTAACATTAAAAATCTATTTTGATTGCATAATTTATATGAATGGGTGATGATTGGATAATAAAATAGACTTGTGAGGCATTGCACACTTTTATCTCCATGTGATTTAAATTCTTATCTTATAGATTGATCGAGGACGATCAATAGTTTAAGTTTGGGGGAGTTGATAAATTGATATTTTTACAAACTTATCTATTGTTTCTTTGTCTATTTTGGTGATGTTTGAATCGTTTTTAGTGTCTTTTTGAGTATACATTGGCTTTTGTGCTTTTTATGGTGTGTTTGATGAATCATGCAGGTTTTTGGATGAAAATCGGAGGATTTTGAAAACTTGTTCGCCACAGCTTCAGAGAAAATCGACGAAAGAACTCGAAGAGATCGACGCAGGAGTACTAAAGCAGAACCACCGTCGATCGACGCCAACCGGCTATCGATCGATGATGCTTTGTCCTTCCCATCGATCGACGAAGGATTGGCCGTCGATCGACGGAGTGTCGCGGGGCAGACCATATCTTTTTTGTTTTCTGAAGATAAACACATATCTAACTCCTAGGTATGGTAGAATTCATCCACAACATCTATAAAAAGGCTGAAGAATTCAAAAATCAAAAGGACGAGATCGAAAATCAAGAGAGCAAAAGAGAGAGAAAGCAAGAGAGAAGAGAATTAAATTGAGAGAAACATCACAAGGAAGAAGAAGAAGAAGATCAATGGGTTTGAGATTGAATCTTTGGGAAGATTCAACTTTCCTTTTCATCTTTCCTTTTCTTGTTCATTGTCTATGATGATTAAGATTAGAATTATGTGTAACTAATTGTCTTCTCAGATTCTAGGTTTTCAAACTATCAATGTATGCATGTTTTGATTAATTGAAGTTATTTTTCCTTTCCCTCACAGTTTGTGAAATCTGGTTTTATTCTTAATCTTGGGTATGTTGGCCACTAACTTAGGATTACTAGTTGGAAATTAGAGACGTAACTGTAATAGTTTTCAATCGAAAGAGATTTTCACAATATAATCTGATTTCTTGTCGTAACTAAAGGGAATAGACTGTAGGAATAAATCTGTAGAACTTTAGGAGTTAGTTAATTAATCTTGAGACCGACAGGAGATAGATAATTAATTAATCTACTTTATGAATTGTCCAACAAAGAAGTTCATAATAGCTTTCTGATGTTTCACTGTGTAGAGGAATTAAAATTGGAAAATAATCAATTTGTTTATGCATGTCATACTTGATAGGGAGAAAAGCCTAGAATCTGTACTTCTAATCCTTTAGGTTTTTCAAAGTAAGTTTGTTTTCAAAATTGTTTTCTTGAGGTAATTAAATTTCAAAACCCTTTATTTTCAATTTTACCTATCCAGTACTTTAAGAACTTTTAAGTTAGTACTTATGATTTTTCGTTGTTCCTTTCCTCGTGGGATAGATAATTTAATTTGCCGCTATATTATTAGCTTTGCTAAGTCGCGGGTTAAAAATATAAGTGATAAAGCACACGGGCCTTCCCTCTGGATTTGCGAGGCTGTAAACCCCTCGTCCTGATATTACGACGACAATGTATGGTCCTTCGCACTGGTGGGCGAGTTTCCCTGCGTTGTCCTCCTTGGTGCTTTGGAAAACCCTTCTCTGTACTAAGTCGCCTTCGCAGAGTGTCCTTAATCGCAGCCTTTTGTTGAATAATCTTTCCACTTGTTGTCGTGTTTGAACCATTCAGGCTTAGGCCTCGTCTCTCACTTCGTCAACCAGCTCGCGTCCCACCTTGAGGTCCTGATTGTTGTTGTTCAGCTAGCAGAATTCAACTCTTAGACTTCCCAATTGAGTCTCTATGGGATCACGGCCTCTCCCCATAGGCTAGGGAGAAGGGAGTAGCCCCTGTCGCTGTTCGTGGTGTCATCCGGTAGGACCATAAGACCCCTGGTAATTCTTCTACCCACCGAGATTTGTGGTCTTCTAGCTTCTTTTTTAGAGTGTTGAGGAGGGTCTTGTGGTGGACTCGTCTAGACCATTTGCCTAGGGGTATCTTGGTGCGGAGAACACGAGCATGATTTTGAATTTGTCGCAGAATGCTTTGACCTTGCTGCTCGTGAACTGAGCTATGTTGTATGTTCGTATTTCCTTTGGGACCCCGAACTTGGTGAAATAGTCAGTAGCTATGAGGATGTACTCTTTTTGGATCGTGCCCTCGGGTAGTTTGCCTACAATGTCCATTCCCCAGGACATGAAGGGCCAAGGGGTGATGGTGGCGTGTAGTGGTTCGGTGCTGATGTGGGAGGTGGCTTCGAACCTCTGGCAACAATCGCATCTTTTAGCGAATTCCCTGGCGTCGTGGCATAAAGTAGGCCAGTAGAAACCAGTAGATATTACTTTATGCGCCAGAGATCGTCCTCCAGAATGGTTGCCATAGTCGCCTTCGTTTATCTCGTGTAAGACTTGAGTAATTTCGGGCTCATCGATGCAACGGAAGAGGGGCCCTTCGAGGAACCTTCAGTAAAGGGTGCCGTTGATGATGGAGTACCATTCGGCCTGTCGTTCTAGCCTTACGGCTTCGTTCCTTTCGGTGGGCTTGTTCTCATCCTGTATGAACGTGGATATTTGGACCATCCAGGAGGATTCAGGATCTCCGCTTATGGGCGTGACTCCGGCCCTGTTGGTAGTGATCGGCTGCTCGACCTATGTGACAGGGACCGGCTTTTGGATCGGGGTGGTGAGTGCGGTGGCTAGGCCGGCCAAGGCATCAGCCACGCGGTTTTCCTCTCTTGCTACGTATTTGATGTCAAAGGCGTCAAAGGACTCTTCGAGCAGTTTGACCTCTTCATGATAATAGAGTAGTCAGGGTTCCTTGACCTGGTATTCCCCATTAGTTTTGTTGACCACCAGCTGGGAATCGCTAAAGATTTCCAGCTTCCTAGCCCCTAGCTCCTTGGCTAAAAGGGCTCCTTGGAGGAGGGCTTCGTACTCAGCCTCGTTATTAGTTTCGTCAAAAGCTAGTCGCACAACTCTTTGGAAGGTTTCTCCCCAAGGTCTGGTAAGGAGCAGCCCCGCACCGTTGCCATGGATGTTGCTGGCTCCATCTACGTACATGACCCAAGGATCTTTGGATTGATCCTCTCGACTCAGATGAGCCGCTTCTTTCTCTGCTTAAATTTGGAGATTAGTGGTGAATTCTGCTACGAAGTTCGCAACTACTTGCGATTTTATTACCGTCTTTGGTTCGTACTTGATGTCTTATCCTCCTAATTCCACCGCCCATTTGAGTAAACGACCGGATAAGCATGGCTTCAAAAATACTGTTCGAAGGGGGTAAGCGGTCACTCTTTTGATGGGGTGTGATTCGAAGTAAGGTTTGAGTTTTTGGGCTAAATTGACTAATGAGAGTGCCAGTTTCTCTAGGGCGGTGTATCAAGATTCTGGATCGAGAAGGGCTTTGCTGGCATATTGGACGGGGTGCTGCCTGGTCCCCTCCTCGCGTACGAGGACTGATCCTACGGCCTTCTCGGAGACCGACAGGTAGAGCAGGAGTGTTTCCCCTATCTCTGGCTTGGATAGGACCGGGGGACTTGTTTGGTAGTGCTTTAATTCTTCCAACGCCTTAGCACACTCCTCGGTCCACTCAAACTTACTTCCTTTCTTTAGAGTCTGGAAGAACGACTGCATTTTCTCAGAATACTTGGCCACGAATCTACTTAGGCCGCAAGTCGGCCGGTTAGCCTTTGAACTTCCTTAGGATTCCGAGGATGGGGGAGGAGGTGGATCGCCATGATTTGGCTCGAATCTGCCTCGATTCCTCTCTTCGTGACCCAGTAGCCGAGGAACTTACCGAAAGCTACCCCAAACACGTATTTGGCGGGTATTAGCTTCATGTTGAACTTCTCAAGGGTCTGGAAGGCCTCGCGGAGGTGCTTCACGTGCTCTTCAGCTCGTAGGGACTTGACGAGCATATCATCGATGTAAACTTCCATGGTTTTCCCTATGAGGTGCTCGAACATTTTGTTGACAAGCCTTTGATATGTCGAACCTGCGTTCTTTAGGCCAAAGGGCATCACCTTGTAACAGTAGATTCCTTTGTTGGTCATGAAGGCCGTCTTCTCCTGGTCTTCAGGGTGCATCTGAATTTGGTTGTACCCGGAGAAGGCATCCATAAAGCTTAGGAGTTCGTGTCCTGCGGTCGTATTTACGATGCAGTCAATGTGGGGTAGCGGGTAGGATCTTTAGGACAAGCCTTATTGAGATCGGTGAAGTCGATGCACACCCTATTCTTGCCGTTCTTCTTCTTTACCACCATTACGTTGGCTAGCCAAGTGGGGTATATAACTTCCCTTACCGACCCAATGCTCAGGAGTTTATTGATCTCCTCGTTTATGGAAAGATTCTTTTCAGGGGCGAACCTCCGGCGCCTTTGCTAGATTGGTTTTTGGCCTTGGTCGACCTGAAGCTAGTGAGTCATTACCTCAGGATCTATTTCGGTCATGTCCTTGTGTGACCAATCGACTGCATGTAATTGGGACCGCAGGAACTGCAGGAGTTTCGTCCTTACTTTCGGAGCAAGTGCAATGCCTACGAAGGTGGTTTTTGTTGGGTCATACTCATCAAGAAGCACCTCCTCCAGTTCTTTGGGTGGTGAGATCTAAACGGACCCCTCGATGCTATTCAACGCTTTGAGACTAGTGTAATAGCACTCGCCAGAAGCGGTTTGCTCTCCGTGAATAGTGTGCACTCCCCATCTGGAAAGGGAATTTCACCACTTGGTGGTAGGTGGACGGGACGGCCTGGAGTTCATGCAACCAGGGTCGCCCGAGGATGGCATTGTAAGCCGAGGGAGCATCAATGACCTGGAAAGTCAGATCCAGGTTCTCGCTTCCGCAGTACACAGGTATTCGCACGTCTCCCAAGGTATTTCTGTTCTCGCCATTGAACCCTGTTAGTTGGGTTATGTTGCCTATCATCTTAGAATCAGGGATGCCCATTTCTTTGAAGGCTTGATAAAAAAATCACGTTTGCTGAGCTACCGTTATCCACCAATATTCGGCAAATGCAGCAATTGGAGATAGGTAGGGAAATGACCAGGGCGTCGTGATGCGGGTGGTGGATCCCCAGTGACTCCTCGCTGGTGAACTCGATGACTTTGTGTTTCGGGATTTTGCGCGGAATTCCATCCATATTTCTTGCGGCTCGACAAGCTCGCTTGGCAGAGTTGCGGTTGATTTTGCTCACTTCCGACCCTCCGGTGATGAAGTGGACGGTCTTTTCGGTGGTAGGGGAGGTTGATGCCTTACCCTCATCGGGCTTCTTCCCGGGGTTCATCTTCCCACGGGTCCATGTCTTCTTTCCCTTCGGGGATAGGTACTCCATTAGAAGGGCCTTCTTAAGGAGTTCCATTACTTTGATCCGGAGTGCCCGACATTTCTCCGTGCGATGCCCGTGGTCATTGTGGAATTTGCAGAATTTCTTGGCGTCTCGGGAGGCGGGGTTTGTTGCCATCCTTGGTGGCCACCTTACAGCCCCAGGCATCTGTTTCAGTACGTTGTTTACGAGATCGGCGAGCGTAATACTTAATGTGTAATCAAGGATCTAAGGACTGGTGCTTCTCGGCGTCCGAGTGTACGGATGCGGCCTCGTATCCCTTTTATCGCGGGAGATCGATTTCTCATCCCTTGTCGCTCGCCCAGGGGCGCACAAGGCGCTTCTTCGTGAGATCCGGTATGGCTCGTCTTCCTCCCAGCCTTATTGAGTGCGTCATCGAATCCGGTCTGACAGGGGTACAAGGTTAGCTCCTTGTAGAGATAAGAATCTACATCCAACCCCTTCCGAAAAGCCCCGATCACGGTAGTCTGGGGACAGTTGGGGATGTTGACCAACTCCTTGTTGAAGCGCGCTACGTAAGACCGCAAAGGCTCCCGTAGCTTCTAGATGATGGCGTAAAGCTCGTGTGGGTGCTTCTCCAATTTTCTACTGCTTACATACTGCCTTCAGAACAATTGGTGGAGTTCTGCGAAGTTTGGTGGAACAAACTTCGCGGAGATTTCCACATTGGCTATGACGGGAGCAAACAGAGAGTCTGCATAGCTTTCTCTTGCGATATTTCTTTCCGGCAGAGGCAAGCCGGGAATGCGAGCCAAAAGCAACTCGAAGTAGTTCAGGCGACTCTAGATCTCGCTCATCGCTGGGTCAGACGCGGGCGGTCTCTCTTCACCAGCTCCAATCCGAAGTTCTCCCCCGGTGTTGGGCGGTACGTGCTGCCCTCGCCTGCTGGTGTTGCACTCTAATTCTATGTTTATATTTCGAGGAGTTACCGGGGGGCGACGCGTTGAACTTTCGGGGGCTGTGACCCAGGGTTGAGGGTTGACAACGGGTCTCACAGCCCGAAGACATTGGTTCTCCTCGATCAGCTCGCGGTGTGCCCTCGTCATCTGCTCCATCTAGAGGTTGACTCGGGCGATCTCCTGTGGCGCATCACGGACTTGGTTCATGAGCTGAGCCATGGTAGATTCGTTCATGGTAGACGGATGTGGCGGCAGAACGCTCAACGCTAGTTGCATTGTGCAGTTTTGTTCCATCCCCAGTAGGAGATTCTGGAGTGCATTCTCTCGATGCTCGGGACCCCACTCACGTGGATCTTTTGAATCGGAGCTCACCTCTGGTGCGCGTTCGTTGGCCATATCCTGCAATACAAATGAGGTTCGATTTGTGTTTAAATTGGGACCTTTGGAACTAAATGCAAATCGAAGTAAAATGTAACAAACAATGATGAAACGAAATATTGGATACCAACCGTGATTACAATTTTGATGTGGTAAGCTAACTAATTCGTGCTATTGTGTGCTCGTGCCTCTACGCCTCTAAAAAATGTGTCAAAAATGAACCATCCATGTCCCTTTTATAGATCAAGGGAGGTGGTTACAACCCAAACAACTTTTGACGGTTGTTCCGACATTTGGGGGGAGTTGTTGTTGATGGTCGTTGGCGTCTTTTTAGCAGAGTTAGTTGGTTGAGGTGCCTCGAGCTCCATGACAGGAGAGCATTACATGTTGTGCGAGATCCTCGGGGGTGGTTCGCATTTTATCGGGCGGAAGTGGCTTTGAACTGCAGTCTTTCAACTTCCTTCCGATTCCAGCGTATTCCCGACTTTGGTGCCTCCTGCTAGGGTCGTGCACGATGGTAGGACCTTCTCGAGTGCTGACGGCTCCGAGGTTGGGCAGTCGTAGCCTTGGCTGGATACTAGAGCTTGTGTCTCGTATGTCTATCCTTGGGCTTAATTGAGGTTGTTACTGTTGAGCCTGTTTAGATGCTATATTTTGTGCCGTTGCCAATCTTAATGGGCCTGGACCTGACTTTTCTAGCCCAATCATTTTTGGGCCCAACAGTGTGTACTTAGGGTACTGTGGTCTTACAGCATGGTATGCAACCTGCTTGTGTCTAGTGAAGGAAGGATTTGCTATCCTAGCATTGGATGCACAATGCTCAGTATTTATCCTAGACACTGCTGAGTGTGGCCTAGCAGATATCCTCTGGGTACTCTGCTGAGATCCAGCAAAAGCATGTCTATCAGGCATTCTCCGGGTATTCTGCTGAAAACCAGGAGATGTATGCTTGCTACGCCAATGTTTCTGCTTATGACGACTCAGCAATTGTCTTTCCTTTACACTTTTCAGCATTGACTTTTACAGGAGAAACGAATAAAATCTTTTTCTGCTTAGAAAATTCAGCATTGCTACTCAAGACTTCCTTAGAGGATTTTCCTACGGCTTCAACACAACCAAGACCCAATCTTGATTTATTAGAATGTTTTCTTTGTTGGCTCACAATGGCACTTAGAACTGCCTTGCTGGATATGTAAGAACAAATACAAGCCTCCTTAGATTTATTCTTCAAAGCTAGATTCTCTTTTTCAATATTTTGAAAATTTTCGGAAAGCTTAGAGTAATCAACTTTGAGTTTCAAAATCTCCACACTATCAGTCCTTAGTCTTTCTACTTCCTTAGTCAAAGATGTAACTTTGAGTTTCAGTGAGGTATTCTCTCCCACAATAGCATTTTTAATCTCGTACATTTTTTAAAACTCTATTGAAAGCTTTGTGAGATAATCCTCCTCGGAATCTAAAGAAGAATCCTCCAATTCATGTATGATTACTGAACTAGGAATGCTAATAGAATGTACCTCCTGAGCATCGACTGCTAGAGCAGACTCAGCATTCTGCTCAACTTCAACATCCTGATCATCAACAATATTTGCCATCAAGACCAGCATGGCCTCCTCATCATCTTCTTCTGATGAATAGTATTCCTCATCATTGTCAGGAATATCTGGCACTTCGGTCCTGATAAGCAGTGCTCTGGTGACTGCTTTAACGGCTCTCCTCTCAAATCTTTGTTTGAGATGCTCTCTTTCCTCCTTGCTCACCTTAGGACACTCATGCTTTAGATGATCTGGCGAATTGCATTAGAAGCACATCCTAGGCTTCCTTTCTGCTTATCGGGAGGAGGATGTGAGCTAAGCTTCCTTGGCTTCCTTCTCTGCTTTAGCTTCCAGCATGAGCATTTGAAGCTTTCTCATCTGCTCTTCAAGCTCACTAATCTTGAGGTGTACATGCTCTTTCATTGTTGTGGAAGGGCTTCCTTGGCTTCCACCTTTCAGCATCTTTCTTAAAAAAGAATGCTAAGTCCTCCGGGGGTACAACGTTTGTTGACGAAGTTTGAGCAGCAGCTACTTCGTTCTTTTTCGATTGTTGTATTATAAACTCATGAGCTTTAAGTTGAGCAAATACCTCAGATGTAGACATTTTGCTGAGGTCTTTCTCGCTCAGACTCGTCATCTTTACGAACCAATCACTCATTGGAAAGAGTTTGGAGATGATCTTGTTGTTCATTTCTCCATTGTCATATGTCTTTTCCAAGTTCCGGAGCTCTCCAATGATAGTGTTGAATCTTTCCTCCATCGCTTGAATGGATTCACCTGCAAGCATAGAGAAAAACTCATATTTATCAACAGCTACCTGGTGTTTATTTCGCTTCATTTGGTCTGTCTCCTGGGAATATGCGCACACGAAGTACCACATCTCCTTAACTGTATCAATGTCTAGAGCCTTGTCTGCCATCAACGGAGGCAAACAGTCAAGCATAAGCTTCTTTGCTAGATATTCTAGCTAAGCTCTACTCTTGTGCTCGACCGTCCATTCATCGAACGTCTTCTCTACCATTGGAGGTGGTCTTGGTTGCCCCTCAGCAACTGGACCTACGAATATATTTGGCTTCATTATCTTTATGGGCCCTTTAAAAAGAACATCCACCATCTCTGGATGTATACTTTGGAGCTGGATGGTGGCCATGTTCTGCCATGAGTTGAACTTCTCTTTGTTATACTTGGGAAGAGTATGGTTCATCTTGGCAAGTTGTGTGTTCCTGAGCTAAACAACAAAAACAGTGCAAGGAAAATATAGATCTGGTCAAAAGCGACTCAGAAGCAGTAAGTCTTACAACCTCGCTCTGATACCACTTGTTGGTACCTGATCGGAGTCGTGATAAGCAGCCGAAAGTTACTTAGCAAATGCTACGGAATATTAAAGTTCCCTTGCACTTAGTCTCTTTCACAAATGTTTAGCTCAAGGTAGGTGTTAGATTGTTTCAGAGATATACTCTAGCAATTTGAGGTTGCTAGGTTTTAAATTAACAAGCAGAAATAATAAAACAGTAACAAGAACACAAGGTTTATAGTGATTCGATCCTTAAAGATCTACGTCCACTCCTCACTCGAACACTGAGAACTCACTAAAAAGATATGATCAAGTACAATGATTTGCCTATCTCCTGTAGCAGGTGGTGAGCTTTCTAGCCAGCCACTACGAAGCTATCCTTCGTTACTTGGATCTTTCGGTCGGAAGCTGCGGCTAAGTCAAGGGCGCACCTTCGTAAAACTTGGCCTTTTTGCAATGGAAGCTTTATAGTTCATTCCGAACTTTCCTGGGGGTTTTGGCAATTGCACGTCTTAGTCAATCTCTTTTCAGAGATGTGACTGTTGGATGCTTCTTAGGATGGAAGTTATCCCAATGATTGTTCCTTCAATAGAGTCAAGAATCACCACTTGAATGCAGTGTCAGATATTCAATGGTTGACACTTGCTGTTGAGAGCTTAAGATTCTCCTTGTCTTTTATGTTCTCTCAATCGACTACTTTCTCACTTTTTGTTAGCTTGTAATGTTTTCTCTTGTAGGAGCAGTTGTTAGTCATAGTCGTGGGTTGTGGAGTGGCTCTCTCTTGTTCGGACTTCTCTTTTATATCTGGAGATTCAAAGTTTGAATCTCCAGACCAGTTAGACACAACGGTCCTCCTTGTCCAAAAGAGCTTCTACTTTTTCTGTCCTTTTCGGCGTAGTAAAGTGCTTTTTGACCTACTTCGGGAAAGCTTTCATCCTTGGTTGTACCTTTTGTCAGAACGGTAGTATTAGCGATCGTTGCTTGATATTTTCTTGCTTAGCATTCTATCGGAGAATGCTGGGAACGATCTGCTAAGTCTTTTGATTGCTGAGCTCTTCTAGCAATCTGCTAAGTACTAGCGAATTCTGACTCCTTCAGCATTCTGCTATCACTTGATATCTTGCTTTCTGATTGTTATAGCTTCTACTTCTAGCAATCTCCTGAGCAAATAGTGAATGCTGACTCCTTCAGCATTTTGCTATCTCTTTTCTTCCGACTGCTGAGTAAATACTCCTAGCAATCATTTCCTTCAGCATATGACTACTAATCGCCTTATCAGTCATTCTTCTAGCACTTGTCTGCTATCTCCGTAGCAGAAATCTCTGTCTGCTGACTTCTCTAGCAATCTGCTTGACTGCTGAGAACGTTCCTAGCATCCACAATTTTCGAAGTCTTTGTTTCAACTGCTGAATCCTTCAGCAGTCTTCCACAAGCACTTCTAATCTATTACAACTTGAGATTTTTCCTAAACAGGACTTTACACAGAGTTGCTAGACTCTCTAGAATTCAGCAATGATAGACCAAACTAACTAAGGCTTTGATTCAACAAAACCTTTACAATTTGATCCTAAAGGGAGATTTACAACATAAATCAAGAAATATTTTCCAAACAGGATTCCGTCGATATAGGTCGAGAATTTCAAATTGGTTGGAGAGAACCAAATGTCGACCGAACCTGCCTTAACATCAGTGGATCCCTGTGTGATTTTAAAAGGTGATCATGGACTCATTTCGCCCCAACTCGATTTCTGTCCAAATTTCACTTCCAAAATTTTATTTCTTTCTTATTTCTCTATTTTGTGTGTTCCTTACCTTTTCTTTGTGATCATGGTTAGCAAAGAGATTCGTAGAGGTTCATCTTCATCCAAAATCTGTCGCCCCAAGAATTTTGACGATGAGGAATTCTCAAGATTCAAGAATCTTTTGGATAAGAATGTTGTGGGCACGAGGTACCCTTGTAAAATGACTTTGAGTGCATTGGAACTCAATGGTGATGTTTGGAACCTCCTTACGAGCATGGGATTATTCAAGTAAAATAGAATGCTCTTCTCTAAGTTTGGCTAGCTCTTCACATACTGACTTCGATCCTTGGATCTCCTCATTCAGTTTTGAGATTTTCAGTTTCAATAAAGCATTTTCAACAGCGAAGACATTTTTCAATTCATAGAATTTAGCAAATTCTCTATTTAAAATTTCTAAAGTGACATCCTCTGGTTCTGAGCAATAAGATTTAGAGTTGTCTTCAATGCATGCTATAGGAATAGAAACTTAGTTAGGGAGATTTACTTGGATTGTAGCCTCAGCTTTAGTTTCTTCCTTTTGTGCCAGCTTTGCCATCAGCACCAGGAATGCTTCTTCCACCGCCTCTTTGTCTGACGTGTAGTAGGCATCGTTATTGTCTGAGATGTCAGGCACCTCAGTTCTCGTAAGCATGGCCTTGACAACTGCTCTGGAGGCTTTCTTTTCGAACACCCTCTTCAAGCGCTCCCTTTCCTCCTTGGAAACTAGTGGACACTCGTACTTGAGGTGGTCTGGAGAGTTACACTCAAAACAACCTCTAGGAGGTCTGTCGCTGAACTTCAGTTCACTGGACTGTGAACCTTGTTTCTTGGATTTGGCTATCTCAAGAAATCTAGTCAGTTTCTTCATTTGCTCCTCAAGCTCTTCAATTGAGTTCTCTTCCTCCTTTTTCTGGTAGGAAGGTGATGGTGTTGACTTTGATGTAGATGTCTGTCTGGAAGATCTGTCAGCTTGATAAGGCTTTTAAGGCCTTTTCTTGAACTCCCTTTTTGCGAAAAAGGCAACATCTCCTTCTGGATATGTGTTGACACTTCGCGCTGCTTCATTCCTGTTCGCCATTTGTATATCCCATTCGTGGGCTTGGAGCAAAACATCTTTGGTCGTCATCCTTCAAGCTAGTGGCTTTGACGAACTAATCCTCCTTGGGCATCTTAGAGAGGATTTTTGCATTCATATCAGCAACTTCATATGTTCACCCCAAGTTCTTCAGCTTGCAGAATAACAGCGTTTAATCTTGCTTCCATAGATTGAACATTTTCACCAGGAACCATTTGGAAAGATTCATACTTATCCAAATAGTTTTGAAGCTTATTTCACTTCATCTGAGCTATTTCTTGACTAAATGAGCCAAGAAATTCCAACATCTTCTTGGCGTTGTTGTGCTCTAAGGCTTCAACAACCAGTGGCGCTAGTAAGGATTGTAAGATAAGCTCCATGGCCACTGCATCCAGCTGAAAGCGAACTCTGTCGTCATTTGTCCACTCCGCATAAGGCTTCTCCACTATCTCTCGACCTATTGCTCCTCCAAGCTGAGTATTTATCTTAGTGATCATTATTGGTCCGATAGATAGAACCTCTGCCATTTCTGGAAGGACATTCTTCAGCATGATCAACGAATGCTTCTTCCATATCTCAAAATCTTCAGATGAGTAATTTGGAAGCTTCGTGATCTAAGCCATATCTGTGTACCTAAGCTTAAACACACAAAACAGAAACCAAGTGCAGAAAAATAGAACCAAGTTTAGAAAAATAGAGATTTGGTCCTAAGTGACTCAACACAACCATAGTCGATAAGAACGTTGGCACGTGATACCACTTGTTGGTCCCGTAATCAGAGTGCAATATGTGCAGCGGAAGGTTTTGTGTATGCAATGGAAGTATAAATAACACAAGCAATGGTTCGTATAAATAGAGTAAAGTCTGTTTTGTGAGTTAGTCAGTTCAAGCTTAAGTCTCTGTCCTGTCTTAAGTCAGTTTCACAGTTTATACACTTCAATACTTAGACAAGTATTGAAGGTTTCAATAGTCAGTTTGTGAAACAGAAAACAGAGCAAGTATATGGAAAGCAGTAAAGCAAGACACGGAGATTTATAGTGGTTCCGATTTCAATATCCTACATCCACTCTTCAGACCCAAGGTCTGGATAATTCACTAAGTAAATACAAGCCTCCTTACAATCTATACACAGTCTGTGGCTTCTTCGTCCTCAGATCGGTTGTGGCACTCGCTTAGGAACTCCTTGTAGACTCAGTCTTCAGGTTGAAGTGGGGACGCACCCCGCAGCCTCCTTCCTGGTAGGTGGATGTTTACTAATTCTTCCCAGAATGGTTGGATGTTTAGAGGTTCTTCCCAGAACACAATTGGCTGGCATACGCCCGTGAGAATCAGAGTCCCAGACTATGAAATTGACTACAGTGAAGATATCTAAGAAAGATATAATCACCAAGAAGAGCCTCAACTTTAAGCATCAGTTTCGTGCTAGGAGAAGATACCATGGTGGGGAACTTTAGTCGGAGACTCAACTCTCGTGTTAGAGAATATGGAAACTAAGAGAGTTTTGACAGAGAGATGGCATGAACTGTTGCCCACGTCTTCTCGAGACTTATCAGATTTTGAATCATGTTCAGGTAACCTATTAAGGTTTGAGGGACTGGTCTTTATACAGAGGAGGACCTATGGCAATTTGAATTTCTATCTGTTAGAGTCATGGATTATATTTTCCAATTTTAGCCAAAGCCTTAGGTCTCCTTTCTACTCCAAAGTGTTAGTGTACGTTACACTAACTTTATGTCAGACTTTTCTCAATCCGAGGGATCCCAATTTTTGGATAACCTCGTACTGACTTGGGAATATGAATGCCCGAGTTCGACTGAGCTTCGATATCTTTCAAAAGGCTCATTTTTTAAAGGTAGAGGCTCTGATACTAACTAGTCAGTACAACTTAGCCCTCATACTGACTTCCCAAGATCAGTATGGTAAACCCTCATAATGACTAACCATAGTCAGCTTAGAAAATACCCTCATACTAATTTCTCCTTATCAGTATGGAAATCCCTTGAACTGGGTTCTCCTTAGTAAGTTCGGGAAAGCCCTCATAATGACTTCTCCTTGTCAGTACGGTAGGACCTTAAACTGAGTGCTCCAACACAGTTTTAGGTCAAGACTAGGCGTGTTGATAGTCATTTCTCGAGCATTCTCCTTTGCTCTTTCTTCAACCTAAGTGTTGGTCCCACATCAGAGTACGTATAATGTGCAGTGGAAGTATTAAAACATTAAAATACTCTCTAATTTGCTAGCAGTACGGTTTTCTATCAACACAATTTTTATGTCACAACTTTAGAAACACAGTTTAGATTATCCAGGAGCTTAGATTAACAATTTACAGATAGAGAATTAACAGTTATACTCTTCAACACTTCAAGACAAGTGTTGAAGGTTTCAAGATAAACGTTGAAAACTTTTAAATTCGTAAAGTAAGGAAAGCTGTAAACGACACAGGATATTTATAGAGCCTCAAGTCCTACGTCCACTCTTCGGATATCAGATTCAGAAATTCACTATGTTATGAATTTACAGTCCTCACGATCTATAGCCAATTGCTGTAGGGACCTCCGTCCACAACACAATGGTTCACTCGCCCAGGTGGTTGTACTTCACTCCTTCTTTAGTTTGTCAAAGGCTCTGTGTCTTCTCTGTGAACATGCAGTCGTCGAAGTTGGACTGAGGACAAACCTCCCTTTTCCTTCTCCAGTAGAATGGATGGTTGAGTTCTTACCAGAACGTACACTGGTTGGCAGTTTCCCGTAATGACCTGTTCTTCCTTTGCAAGATCAGACTGTTGTGTTCATACTCATAAAGTAAGAGCACCAAGTAGGTAGATTAAGTCAGCAGACTTAATCCTCGTGTACCCAAGGTCACACGGTGAGTCTCCAAATATTCTTTAAGCAATGAATGCCTC
Source organism: Plectranthus barbatus (assembly GCA_026898455.1). Classification (NCBI taxonomy): domain Eukaryota; kingdom Viridiplantae; phylum Streptophyta; class Magnoliopsida; order Lamiales; family Lamiaceae; genus Plectranthus; species Plectranthus barbatus. Next base: position 269,793 of record JAPKLW010000776.1, read on the forward strand.
ATGTTCAATAAATGAACCACGATATTAATCCTTTCTCTCTTTAGAGTGTTTAATGCTTGATCTTTAATTTCAGCGGAGAGGTGATAAGCTCGGATTTCGACTCACTTATCTTATTGTTTTTGAGTATTTCATTTAGTTTCATTGAGTTTATTTATATATTTGGAGCATGAGTCATGTTTATGGGGTATTATGCTTGCCATGGTGTATTTTTACAGGTTTTAGGCCGAATTCAATGGAAACCCGTACCAAAAGCAGCAGATGTTCAAAGAAATAGTCACCAATTCTTCCACAGATGGAATCCGATCTAATGGAGCATGTCATTTAAAAGATCTTTGAGTTAGCTTTCCAATGCAACTAGCATCGGGTCAATCGGAGTTCGGGAGTGAAAGTTATGGCCAAAACCATGAGACTGCGCAGAAGGATCGAACACCTCTGTCTCGACCGATATGAAGTCCACGTCGACCGATGCAAGGGGATCCATGTCGACCGACGCAAGCTCCACGTCGACCGAGACAGACCCAGAAAAAGGAAAGTTCGAGATTTTTTTGGTTAAATCATATTTTTGGCCCTAGATCCCAATATATACACCTCTACCTCTATAAATACTTCTTTTGCTCGAGTTTTTAGGGTACCTTACCAGTTCTCCCCTGAATCTTCTTTAGTTTTTCTCTTGAAGTTGGAGTTCTTGAAGATTTAATTATTTTGGAGAGGATTCAACCTTTATTTTTATTGTAAGTTTTCATTATGCAATTTAATAATATATTTCTTGTGTTTCTTTCCATCATAAGTGGCTAGAAACTCTAGCAGGTTCTAGGGTTATGTGTAATTGATCATGTGTGCATGTTAGATTGATCAACTCAAGTTGCATGGTTTCAAATCCTGATTTAATTGATAGAATTTAGGGTTGATGATGGATCGAGAGATGAAATTGATTGTTTATTCATAGTTGTTAATTGAAAGACCGAGAGGATAAAATTAATAACAGAAAGAGGAATTGAATATAATTGGTTTTCTGTCTCAAAATGAAGATTATTCAATTGTAGGGAATTAAATCTATTTTTATCTAGTTGATTATTTTTGTGTTCATGAGGCAAACAAAGCATATACAGTCACATGATAGTAACCTAGATTAAAATTCCCAACAAAGGAATTTTAATATTATATTTGATTTCCCACCATTGTAGAGTTGATTATCTTGCATGTATTCTGATTGATTATTTGCCCTAGAATCTATGTCTCTTTATATTTGCTTTTCAAAACCCTTTAAATTTCTGCATTGTTATCTTTATTTTCAAAAACCAAAACCCAAATTCTGTTTACTCAAACAATTAGTCTTAAAACTATAGTTAGTACATGATATGGTTTCGTTACATAATTCCTGTGGGTTCGACTACCTTTGGGTATCTTTATAAATTTATTTGCCACTGTATTTGCAATTAATCTGCGAATTTTGCAGTCATCAAATTGGCGCCGTTGCCGGGGAATTGTTAGATTTTATCTTGTTACTAATTTGTTTAAAGATTAATTGGATTGTGTTTTTATTTTTATTTTATTTAAATTTCTATTCATGTGCATGTGTTTGGTGTGTGAATTTGTGTCTGTTTTGACCGATGCACGTGCCGCGTCGGTCGACGCATAAGATTTTTTACTTCGGTCGACAAAACCATCGTGTCGGTCGACACAGATCTGATTTGTTCTTATTTTGGTCTATTTTCTCAGGTTTTGCATGAACACGAGGGCCCAAGGGAAACCACTTGAAGTCTTTGATCCAGAAATCAAGGCCACAGTCCGAATAAGGAAAGCAAGGAGAAGCAAAGCACAACCACTGAGATGGATACACCGCAAAAACAGAATGAGAAAGATAATCATGAGATGCCACCTTTGGAGGGAACCGACACGCAGCTCATGACTCAACAAAATGCCCTACTGATGGTCCAAGAGATAAATCAAATGCGAGAGTTGGTCGCGCAGCTGATGTTAGAAAGAGAAGCAGATCAAGCTGAGGCTGCAAGGAGAGACAGAGAAAGAGAGCAAGAAAGGCTGCACCGAGAGGACTCCGAAAATGAGGATCCCAATGCCATGGTAAAGAAGAACAGACTGCAACCCGGTAATGAGGGATTCGTTATTGGTATCAATGCCAATAAATTTGAACTCAAAACCGGTCTTATTTAGATGGTTCAGCAGAACCAATTTGGTGGCCGAGCTGTGGAGGACCCTTACACTCACCTCAGGATGTTCGTGGAGGTTTGTGAGACCATCAAGTAGAATGGAGTCACCAAGGATGTGATCCGTCTGTGATTGTTCCCCTTCTCACTTCGGGATCAGGCTCGGACGTGGTTTATAGCCCTGGACTTCAGCAGCATCCGCACTTGGGCCGATCTCAGAGTAGAGTTCCTCTCTCCCTTCTTTCCTCCATCAGTCATGATGTAAAAGAAGATGGAGATCTTGCAGTTCCACCAGAAGATGGATGAATCTTTGTTTGAGGTATGGAGCAGGTGGAATGAGTTGTTGAGGAGCTGCCCGGGCCATGGAGTTGATACCGAGGAGCAGGCCCACATCTTTTACCGAGGGATGAATGAGAGTACCCAAGTAGCTATTGATTATGCCGCGGGAGGTTCTCTGATGAGCAAGTCACCTGAAAAGGCCCTCAAGCTGTTCAAGAAGATGGCCTTGCATACTCAACAGTGGGCCAATCCAAGGAAGCCTCAAGTCGAGGCAATTGAGAAGAAGGAACCGGATGACACTCTCAAAAAGGATATTGAAAAGCTCAAGGGGGAGATGGAAAAGCTAACCTCTAATTTTTCTGTTGTTTCTGCTGCACAGGTTGAACCCATTGCTGATGTAAATTTCATGAACCGAGGAGGCTATCAGAATCAATTTCAGAATCAATATCAAAATCAGCAACGAGGTTGAGGATATCAACATTACCATCCAAAGCAGCACGCCGGCTTCTCTTATGCTAATTCGGCGGGTGGAGAATTTCCCCTACCTGGTCTTGATGTGTAGAATGGAGAAATCACTGAAAAGAAGAAGGAGAGTTTGGATGTGCTGTTGGCCAAGTATATCAAAGGTTCAGATTATCGAGTTGGGAAGATAGAGCAAGAAGTGGCTGGAGTGCATACAAAGACTGATCTAGTTAGCAAACATGTTCAGATGCTTGAAACCCAAGTCAGCCAGATTGCTACCACCATTGGAGTCCAACACAAGCAAGGGCAACTCTCGGGCACTACTGAGGTGAATCTAAAGAATCAGAAGGAGTGCAAAGCAGTTACTTTGATGTCTGGCACGAGTTACAAAGGTCCTGGGAAGATTTTGGACAAGTTTGGGGGAGAAGAAGAGGAAAATCCCAAGTGGGATGCCTCTGTTTCGACCGACGCACACCCCGCATCGGTCGACGCAGACAGATCGAGCAAGGTGGAGAAGACAGGCGACACAACCACATCGACCGACACACCTTCACGTCGGTCGATGCGGAGTCCAGGGACGTCGACCGAGATTCCTGTAAAACGGTCGACACAGAAGGCTGTTCAAGGAAATTCTTCGGCTGCAACAGATGAGCCTATTCCCTCAATCCCCTTTCCTCAAAGGTTTGCCAAGCAGAATGAAGACTCCAAGTTTGCTAGGTTTGTAGAGAATTTGTAGAAAGTCAGCATCAATATACCACTGATTGAAGCTTTGAGAGAGATCCCGGGTTACAAGAAGTACCTCCAGAAACTGATGAGCGAGAAGAAATAGTTTGTGGAGAACTCAACTGTGAAGATACATGAGCAGTGCAACTTGCTACTTCAAAAGCAAGTGCCTATCAGGAGGAGTGATCCAGGTTGTTTCTCGATTCCAATTGAGATCGGGGGGATAGAGTTCCAAAGGGTGTTGTGCGACACTGGTGCCAGCATCAATCTTATGCCTTATTCCATCTTCAAGCGCCTCAACATTGGAGAACTGAGGCCGACTACAATTACTCTGCAAATGGCAGACCGATCTGTGTCTCGCCCTAAAGGTATACTTGAGGATATTCTCATTCATGTGGGTCATCTAATCTTTCCTACAGATTTTATAGTTCTTGATATGAAGGAAGACTTCAATATGCCCTTGATCTTGGGATGAGAATTTTCGGACACTAGTGCTGCATTGATCGACTGCCGAGGGGGAGAGATAACCCTTCGTGCTAATGATGAAAAGATCACCTTCGTGATCGACAAAAGCCGGCAACAGTAAGAGTGCAACCGGATCACATCAGTTGAAGATTCTGAAGATGAAATGGAGGATGTCGAGGAAGAAAAGGAGGAGAAAGCTGCCATTGAATGGTAGCAAGGAAATGAGTTGGTGAAATTTTCAACTAAGCCATCCCTTTTCGAGCTCACTACTGTCATTCAAGACCGCAAAGTCTACATGGTGGATGCAAAAGGGCAGAGAGTTTGGACCCGACCCCCGTGGGCATGGTGATTTGAGGTATCATCGAGCCACGACGTTAAATCATGCACTTGTTGGGAGGTAACCCAATGTTTACATGCTTTCTTTTCAATTTCCACTTAATTTCAATTTTTGCAATTTGCTTTCAATTTTTGAATTTGTTATTTCTATTCTTTTATGCTTTAAAAAAATTGAGGAACAGTGTCTGTTCCGATCGACGCAGGCCTGGCGTCGGTCGACACAGATAGCTCGACGTGAAGCACTTTGACCGGAAGGAGGTATCAACATGAAGGCTCCACGTCAACCGTTGCAGAGCCAGCGTCGGTCGACGCGGAGTGCCAGCAGCAAGAATTTCATGCCGCGCGATTTTCTGAAGGTTCCGAGATAAAAGTTGATGTGTGAGATCAACCACCAGGTACCGTTCTCTCTCTTGTCTGATTTTCAAACTTTTTCCACTCTTTGAGCTGGAAATAAGTTTGGGGGATGTGGACAAGATTTTGAACATTCTATCTTTTATTTATTCCGCTTTCTGCATTTAAATTTTTGCCTAAATTAAAATTTTTTATGCCTTTTGTGAGGAAATTTTTGAGTTTTCATACAAACCAAATGAGGATGTGCGATAGAATCGATTGTTGGTTGAGTTTGGATTGATTTTGATTGTGGTTAATTGCCTACAAAAGTAGAATACCGCATGATAGGATTGATTTGAAACTTGCACTTGCATGATGATTGAGTTGTTTAAAGTTGACTGTGGAGGAAACATTTGAGCCCTTGTGTGAGTTTTTTAGCCTTATATTCGTTTGATGTGAGATTCTTATGTATGTTTTTATTTCTCTAGAACTTGCTTATTTTCTGTCTCGAGACTGCATAGTGTGCACAAGTTTAGGAGATGATATTAGGCCATCTTTGTTAACCCAATATCCTAAACCCTATCCCTTCACAATTAAATTTTCCCTAGTTAGCCACGTTGAGCCTTTACAATTCTTTCCTTATCTATGAGCTTAAGAATGTGCTGGTTTCGCTCGTGTCTTGAGTTGTTGTTTGATGGGGTAGATTGATGTGAATTAGAGATAAGAAATGTCAAATTAGTGGTTGATGCAAAGTTGGGTGTTAAATAGCTCAAACAAATTAGAATTCTCATAAGCCCTATGAAAAAAAAAAAGAAAAAAAAGAGAGAAACATATATGTGTGTAAACTATTGAAGGGTATAAGGGATTCAAAAGAGCTAGGAAAAAAAAAGAGAAAAAAATTGTTGAGATTGTTGATGTATCTAAGGAGATGAGGTGATGATGATAGAGAGTGCTTTTATTTTGATAAGTCGGCCGACTTGATGAATTTTAGTAACTTGACCAAATTACCCTACCTTGTCACAAAAAGCCTACATTACAACCCTTTGAAAGTCCTTTTTGATCCAATACTTGTGTGCACATTTTAGCACTAGAGATATTAGAGAATTTGCAAGCCTATGGTAGAAATTTTTTCATACATGTGTTGAGTGCTTTCATCTAATCCTAAACACTTGAGAGTTTGAGTGATACACTTCCCGTGAGTTCTTCTACAGTTGATGAATTGTCTATCTCTTTCAAATTGTTTGTATGAGTGGATTTTTGATTCATGATCGTGACGAATCTTGTGAGGCATTGCACATTAACTACATGATCTTTTGATTTCTTTCTTGCCTATTGATTGAGGACAATCAAACGTTCAAGCTTGGGGTGTTTGATAAGCTCGAATTTCGACTCACTTAACTTATTGTTTTCAAGTATTTTATTTAGTTTCATTGAGTTTATTTATATATTTGGAGCATGAGTCAAGTTTATGGGGTATTATGCTTGCCATGGTGTATTTTTACAGGTTTTACGCCGAATTCAATGGAAACCCGTACCGAAAGCTACAGATGTTCAAAGAAACAGTCACCACTTCTTACACAGATTTAATCTTAGCTAATGGAGAATTGCATTTGAAAGATCTTTGAGTTAGCTTTCCAATGCAACTGAAATCGGGTCAATTGGAGTTCGGGAGTGAAAGTTATGGCCAAAATTGTGAGACTGCGCAGAAGGATCGAGCGTCTCTGTCTCGACCGATATGAGGTCCACATCAACCGATGCAAGAGGATCCATGTCGATCGACGCAAGCTCCACGTCAACCGAGACAAACCCAGAAAAAGGAAAATTCGAGATTTTTATGGTTAAATCATATTTTTGGCCCTAGAACCCAATATATACACCTCTACCTCTATAAATACTTCTTTTACTCGAGTTTTTAGGGTACCTTACCAGTTCTCCCCTGAATCTTCTTTAGTTTTCTCTTGGAGTTGGAGTTTTTGAAGATTTAATTATTTTTGAGAGGATTCAACCTTTATTTTTATTGTAAGTTTTCATTATGCAATTTAATAATATGTTTCTTGTGTTTCTTTCCATCATTAGTGGCTAAAAACCCTAACGGGTTCTAGGGCTATGTGTAGTTGATCATGTGTGCATGTTAGATTGATCAACTCAAATTGCATGGTTTCAAATCCTGATTTAATTGATAGAATTTAGGATTGATGATGGATCGAGAGATGAAATTGATTCTTTATTCATAGATGTTAATCGAAAGACCGAGAGGAGAAAATAAATAATAGAAAGAGGAATTGAATATAAATGGTTTTCTGTCTCGAAAGGAAGATTATTCAATTGTATGGAATTAAATCTATTTTTATTCAGGTTGATTATTATTGTGTTCTTGAGGCCAACAAAGCATATACAATCACATGATAGTAACATAGATTAAAATTGCCCAAAAAAGGAATTTTAATATTATATTAAATTTCCCACCATTGTAGAGTTGATTATCTTGCATGTATTCTGATTGATTATTTGCCCTAGAATCTGTATACTTAGTACATGATATGGTTTCGTTACACAATTCCTCTGGGTTCGACTACCTTTGGGTATCTTTATAAATTTATTTGCTACTGTATTTGCAATTAATCTGCGAATTTTGCAGTGATCAAGAGGCAAGAGTAAATGCGTTGAAGATTCATAAAAGCTAGAGTTCAACGATGCAAAGGTTTTTCTGCCTCTATTATACTTGCTATTTATAGGTCGGAAACCAAAAAATAGCCAGTAGAGACATCTTGAGGGATGCCCAATCATAGTCCATCTTTTTTCTGAAAAAGTCGCCTGCTTCTCTGCTTTTTCTGCAACACTGTCCTGATTTGCAAGGTAGTTTGTACTTCATGTGTGAGACGCCGAACAACGTTGTACGCCAGTCGCAACTGAGTCTTTGACTGTCTTTTATCATTGACTTCCTTAGAGTTCTTCAGCGACTGATCGACATCTTGCTATGTACGCATTCCTTGACAAGAAGTTGTCCTGCTCTAAAACTGCGAGAGCCTCTCTACAGTTTATTTGTGAACGTTGTATCCACAATTTCCTCAGAATATTCAAGCTTTAACAGAAAAAACTGTCTGCGTAGTTTCTCATTCCCTTGCACTGCTCTGCTTCTCTTTGTCCTTTGAGCTTGACAGTTATCTCGTCTGAATTGCGTCTTCTTCAACACTGTTCCATAGTTTTGACAAGTCTCTTCTCCTAGACTATTACAACTCGATCATCCTATACAAGGATTACATGAGGTAATAACTCTAAGACCTAGACTTTGGTATATAGTTTTTGACACATCAAAACATTAATTTAAGGTGGGATTTCTACATCAACACCTAACACTAAGTTCTATTAAAACTCAAATAAATCCTATACACGGATTACAAGTTTAGAACTCTAGAAACTAGAAAAACTGACTAAGATGGCTTAAAATCATTGACCCACCAAAACATCAAAATGTAACGAAGGAATGATGCATTTATAAACTGAAAGCATTATGATTGGTATATTATGTAGAAGGTCGATTGGTTAATATACTGGGAATCATAAATGTTGTATGTCCATCTCCTGTCTGAATTAACAAACATGTGTCGCAAATGTGATTGTCCTCTTATCTCATCGATAGGAGATCATATGGTGTGTAGTAGATCACAAAAGATCGTTTGGATTCTTTGACCTAGCGAGATATAAATGGTTATCACACCTGAGACAGTTTCAGGATAAACTGTTGGTTTAGGCTGCAGCATACGCGGTAATAAGCATCTTATCCTGGATGGCTTGGTATGCTGGTGTGGGGCACACATTGATAAGGACCTAAGTCGAGATCGATTCTTTTATCTGACATTGAAAGGATCTAGATCTCTATGGCTTGATGAGATCCTAAACCTAAATGAAGGTACGGAAGTATATGCAGATTGTGTATCACTTTGAGTTGCAATGAAAGGCTCTAGTTGAGCCTGTAACTCTATATCTTGGGTGATAGCATTTTGTGTATGACTGTTTGGTACTAGAATTAGGTAACCACATCAAGTATTGGATGGCGACATTCCCTGAGCAGCTCAAAAGGTTCGTTATGCTAAAGCCCTGCAAGCTGATTAAGTTCAAGCATAAGTGAAAAGGTTTGAGTGGATTGACTCAGGAATATAAGATGTTAATTAATTAAATAGCTTGTCAGAGCTTAAATTAATTAAAGAATGTTTGTAACCTTAAATGTGGGGATAAATCGAGCCCATGCAACCCGTACCTCAAAACGTGGTAGCAAATAGGTAGGACAGTATTGATTCTCTTGTGGAATGAATCAATATTAATTAATTAATTATATTCTGGGTTGAATATGGTAATTAATTAATTGATAGACCTTATTTGCTATTTGCATTCTGGTCCCTGGTCTGGCCCATGAAAACTCAGGCCCAATAGAAGTCCAGTATTTTCCTATAAATAGGCCTCAGTTTCTCAGATCACAACACATCACAAGATCATATGTTGCACACAGCAAACCATATTTTGGGAGCTGTGGTGATCAACTAAGATCTAAGAAACGAGGTGGAAATTTTGCTTCTCAACCGTGTAAGGAATCCGAAGGGAATCTTCACCAGATATTCGAATTGAGTTGGGATACAGATCAGAAAATTAGATCAGGAGGATCGTCTTCATTCTTCTCTCTCCTTCTTGTTTTCGAAAATTACTTATTAATTTCCATAAATTTAATTCCTTTTATCTGTTAGGAATTAATCTTTGTGCGCGGGAAAAGAGATCAAAATCAAATCTCTGTGCACTCGTTCTTTAGGTTTCTACAATCCAGGTATTCCGCATAAACCCCCTTATGCATAATCAATAGGAGCATGCTAGGAATAATCATAGGTATCGCAATTTATTTTTGATATTCCGATTAATGATCTTGGCAAAGGGACTTCGTGATTCAGTTGACGATTCCCTTCAATTGGTATCAGAGCCAGGTTGATTAATTGGCTCTGTCAGGAAAAACATTATTGCCTATAATTTGCATGATAATTATTATTGAATGAATGCATGTATGATTTATGGATTGTATGTTCATGTTTTCGTCCTCGTGGTTCTCGGGTTAATCCGCCCTTTTATAAGGATTCATTTTTCACCCACGAAGGACGAACATGAAGAACAAAAGACCACACGATGATACACAATAGTGCCGGCACGACAACAGGCCATGCACGACGGTCGTGCGTGGCACGGGCACGATGACGAACGGCGCGTGGGATGGCCAAGGCGGCGGCGGCGCTGCGTGCGAAACCCAAGGGTTTTAGCACCGTGCACGCTCGCACGCATGGCAAGGGTCGCGCGGCCACAGGCCAAACGGCAGCATGCGGGGCCTCGGGACGACATCACGAGGCAACGGAGGCAGAGCTGGGACAGAGGCGACGGCGGTCTGGGCACGAGGGGTTGCGCACGGCACGGTGGAACCCTAGGTTCCGCGTGCGCGCGCAGGCACCCTGCGCGCGCGCTCCAGTAGCCTGCTCGCTCTCCTCGGACGGGGTCGATGGTGGCAAGGCGGTGCGGTGAGGCTCCAGGGGTGGAAGGCAGCGGCGGCGGTAGTCAGTGGGCGACGGCGTGGCTGCGGCAGGCGCAAACTCTAGGGTTTGCGGCCGCAGCCGAGGCTCGCATCCTCACCGCGCCCAGCACGCAATTCTGGCGGGCCAGTGTGGCCGACAATTGAGAAGATGGTGGCCGGCGTGGATGGGCGACGGCGGCGCAGGCGGGGCGGCGGCAGGCAAACGGGGCGACGACCGTGGCGGCGGTTTTGCAGGCTGCAGCCATGCGACGTGCATGCATGGCTGCTGTGTGATTATGGCGAGTCCACGACGGCGGTGGTTTTCTGGTGGTGGCCCGTCGGGCCGAGTTCTTGCGGGATATTGGGCTTGCAATGTGTGTCTGGCCCGCGATTCGTTTAACTGGCCCATTCGTCTTATTTTCTGATGGATCAAATCTTGCAGGCTCAATTTTTAGAAAATAAAATCAGATCACTTCCAAGTAGTGGGAGCCCAGTCGAAGATCTGTGAAATAATTCCAGAGTGTAATAGATTGAATTATTTCTTAATTCCGTATCATGAGGCCACGAGGACATTTTTTATTTGCTTTATTATTTGTCTTCACATGATATATGCGTTTAAATTAATTGCGCAAAATATAAGGATGTTGTTGATAATAGGAGCACGTTTACTGCTTTTATTTACAGCTTTAAAGCATGCTATGTGATTTATTTTATGTAATTAATTATAACTAAAAATTTGGGGTTCATGCTTTGCATGATAGAATTTTAGCAATGTTATAATTATGTCTACATAAAATAATATGTGCAATTGAACCTTATGAATTTAAAAATTACTAAGCTCATTATTTAATAAGACCTCCACAAAGCGATCCTTTTATTAGAAGTGGGTAATTTATTAGGTAAACGTCTACATGTGTAGCTTACTTAATTTTTTATTCATAAGTTCTAACAGATAGGATTTCTTAAAAACAAACATTTAATTCATGTGAGAAGTGGGAGTTCAAGCGTAAACGTCTACATGTGCAACTTGCGTATTGAGTTTTCATAAGTTCTCTAAGGATTGAATTAAATGAGACAACCTTATTATAAGGGATTAGGGTGTGTCCTAAAGGATCCTTATATTGGATGGTTGGCTTTGGTGGTAAGCTAGCTTAGATGTTATCCAGAGTATAACTCATTTGTGATGTCGCTACTCAGTAGGATAATATGGTCTTAAGTTAGTCTCCAATTATTAATTTCATTTGTCTAAGAAACTCGGGCATGGATTGGAATTAAAGGACTAGAATTGAAAGATGCAGTCTGGTTAAGTGTTTTGTTGTAAACGTCCACATGTGTGTGGCTTGCAATAGTAATACTTAGGCAAATTCGAGGAAACATGAATATTGTTTTATCATAAGGTTTCAATATTTAATTGTTTCAATTGTTTGCGACTATGTTTTAATTTATGCTTTAATTTATTGTTTTCAGACATGTCTACTGCACATACTGTTAACCTCTTGACATCAAACCCTTTAACTGGTCCGAATTTTCCTGAGTGGAAATTTTGCCTGATGGAACTACTCTGTACTACAAAACATGCATATATACTTTACATGGAGCCACAGTCTCCTCAGTATTGGAATTGTTCTGGCTATGAGCGAGAATTCTATGAAAGATGGAAAGCTTCTGATGAGTTTACTCGCAATCTCATCATGAACAATCTTTCTAGAGAATTAAGGCCTAAGTACAGAAAATATCAAAGTGTTGTTGAGATATGGAGGGAACTTGTGAAAGTATATGGGAAGGTGAGACGAACTATCAGTTATGATCTTGTGAAAGACCTGGTTTGCAAGAAATTGACTGAGGGGAGTTCGTTGGCTAAGCACTTCGTTAGTATGATAAAAATTATGAAGAAATATAGAAAGAGAGGTGGACGAATGATTAAGCAGGGAGAAATAAACATCGTCCTACACTCTCTATCTTATTCTTATAATGATTTCATCAAGTCTCTCGGTGCCAGGCACGAGTTTCCTCTACATGAGTTACTCAGGGCCCTATTGCGAGAGGAGTCTGACATGATAGCATTAAAATTTGCTCCAACTTTGTCAGCTCTTGACAAGGCAGTTGCTGAAGCAAAGGAAATGCTTAAAAGGTTAGATGAAGAAGATAAGGCAAAAGCCATCACCAGGCCATGCAAACACAACCGAAGTGAAGTAAATTTTCTAGTGCCTAGCACGGGTAGACAAGGTACGTCATGTGCATTTATAACGGAAACATGTTTAGCATCAGTTTCTACCCATTCTTAGGTAGTGGATACTGGAGCTACTAATCAAGTTTGTTATATTTGCAGGGGTTCAGGCCGACAAGGCAACTGATGCATGACGAGATTACCATCTCAATGGGCAGCGGAGAGCGAGTCTCACCAGTAGCCATTGGAGATTTTACTTTATGCTTTGAAAACAATGTTTTGATTTTGAGAGATGTTTTATATGTGCCGGTTTTTCGGAGGAACTTAATTTCAGTTTCCAAGTTGTTTAGTGATGGATATTAAGTTATTTTTGATAGTGGAGTTTCTATCATTGGGAATAACGGTATTATCTGTCGTGGCAAACTGATTGACTCTCTCTATATCATTGATTGTATGCACAAGTCTTCCGTAAATGTTGCAAACTAATCCAATAATAATAATCATTTAAAGAGAAAGTTTTCTTCCGATGAGGATCAAACATATCTTTGGCACATAAGACTAGGTCACATTAATCGAAAGATGATTAAAAGAATAGCATACGATGGGCTCTTAGATTCTTTTCAAGCGGTACCGCATCAAATCTGAGAATCCTGTATAGAGGGAAAGATGACGACCAGGCCTTTTAAGGCAAGTCAGTCTCGAGCAGATGATGTGTTGAAATTGATCTACTCTGACTTATGTGGACCAATGTCCACGCTAGCTCGTGGAGGTTATGAGTACTTCGCCATATTCATTGACAATTACTCAAGATTCGGATATGTGTATTTGCTTCGCCACAAGTCTGAATGCTTCGAGAAATTCAAAGAGTTTAGGATTGAGGTAGAAAAGAAGCCAGGTAAGACTATCAAGACACTACGATTGGATCATGGTGGGGAATACCTACATAACAAGTTCTTGCAGTACTTGTCAAAAAATTGGATTACATCCCAGTGGACTGCATCAGGAATCCCTCAACAAAATGGTGTAGCGGAAAGAAGAAATAGAACTATCTTGGAAATGGTCAGGTCGATGATGAGTTGTGCAAGCATGCCGATTTCGTTTGGGGATATGCCTTGGAAACAGCGGCCTATTTGCTTAACCTGGTACCTTCTAAATCAGTTCCTAAAATGCCTCTGGAACTCTGGTATGGGCGAAAGCCAAGTTTAAACAGAGTGAGGGTTTGGGGTTGTCCAGTGATATGTGCGTAAAATGACCTATTTTTCGATGTGTGAGCGTGCATGTTTGTGACCATTTTACTCCCATATCATATGCATTCTGTTTGTTTTTGTTGTGTTTTCGTATTTTTGGTGTTTCGTATGGTGTAGGATATGTTTTGGGCATGAAACAACACTTTTGGATGAGTTTGGATGAAAATCGCACGAGCTAGGAGTCAAAGGGAAGTAGGATCAACCGAGCGGAGCATAAAGGGTGCAGGGGGATTTCAGAGACTTCGGCCGACCGAGCCCTCAGCCTAGCCACCCTTGGCTCGGCCGAGCCGAACCGAGATTTGTCTTGGTGGGTTTTTCCAGTTTTCAATCGATCCGGGGCGATCCGTGGTTGGCTCAGGCGATCCGAGGCCCTGTTTGCTCATTATAAAAGAGGGAAAATGGTTATTTTGACAACTTTTCATAACTTTGGATAACCTCCTCCTAAATTACGATTCCCATTTCCATCCCTTCCAAAACCTTACCCAAGGTATCAAAGAGCTAATTCATCAGTCCTTGGAGAAAAATTGAAGATCCAAGGGGGTAGATCAAGACCAATCAAATCCAATTGGGGAAGATTTCACTTTCTACTTATCATTTGTAATAGATTTATTTGATTTCAACTTTGTATTGTTACAATTGAGAGGTATGTTGCTCTAATTCAATTTGGATGTTGATTTGAACAAGGATGCATGAAGATTAGGTTTGATAATTGTTTGTTTACTTCCCTTTGAGAGCATGAATTGTACTAGATCGTGTTCCTTACCTCTTAGGTGTAGGTAATAGCTAGCTTAGGAGGTAGTTGACGTGAACGCTATAGCCAACACGCAGGCGGAATCGTCGTGAGTAGTGTAGATTCATACGATTTTAGCTCCAATCCTTGTGCAGTGCTAGGTCGTAGGGCAATAATTGACGTTCTATTTGGATTGGTCTAGGGCTTAAAGGGGTTTTCGCACGTGCGCATGGAACCTAGGGTTCCACCATTCTGCGCGCACCCTAAAGTCTCCAACTGCCACCTAAAGCTGTTGCTGCTTGCCCCCATCCTTGCACATTATCGCCTGTGCCGCACATTATCGTGTTCCTTATCCACCTTGGCCGCCCGCACCTCGCACCGCTGTTCCCTACCCTCGCGGTTTCATGACCGCCGTGCACGGTTCCCCTGCCGTGTCAGCGTTGTTGTTCGCTGCCGCGTGTCGCGTGCATTGTGCGGTTTCTTTGTTCTTTGTATTCTTCATGTTCTTTTACTTCTTTTTACAGATTTAATTAAAAGTTAAAAAATTACATTGATAAATATCCTACTACAATTTGGAAATTAAATCTAACCACGGATTTATCTCCTGGGTGAAAAATGAATTTATATAAAAGGGCAGATTAACCCGAGAACGACGAGGAACAAAAACCATATAATCCAAAACCATTAATCTACAGCGATTCAATATTAATAAGCATTCATAATCATAAGCAAGATTATTTTTCTGACAGAGCCAATTTATTCAACCTGGCTCCGATACCAATTGAACGGATTTCGTTGTCGTGAATTGAATCACTTAAACCATAAAGCCCAGATTAAAAATTGGATATCACAATAAATTATTATGCTTATTAATCCTAGCATGCTCCTTTTGAATATGCATAAGATGGTTTATGCGGAATACCTGGATTGTAGAAACTGTTGAACTAGGTGCGCAAGGATTTGAGCCACAATCCTCTTTCCTATGCAACAAGATTTAATCCTACAAGATCAAGGAATTAAATCTATAGAAAATATAATAACCATTTCAAAAATCCAAGAGAAAGAAGAGTTTGATCCTCCATATTTGATCTTCTGATTTGTATCCTAGCTCTGATCCGGTAATCTGGTGAAGATTCCCTCCAGATTCCTTTGCCTATTGAGAAGCAGAATTTCCTCCTTCGTTCTCAGATCATTCGCCTATGATCAACTCCCAATTACTAGTCTACCGCATAGCATCTTTTGATCTTGTGGTGTGTTGTGATCTGAGAACCTGAGGGGTATTTATAGGAGAATTCTGATCTCAGATGGGCTTGAGCTTTCATGGGCCAGACTAGGGACCAGAATCCAAATACCAAATAAGTCCTATCAATTAATTAGTTCTCATATTCAACCCATAATATAATTAATTAATTAATATTGATTCATGTCACAATAAAATCAATACTGTCCTACCTATTCGCTACCACATTATGAGGAACGAGTTACATAGGTTCGGTATATCCCCACATTTAAGGTAACAAACATTCATTAATTAATTTAAGCTCTGACAAGCTATTAAATTATTTAAAATCTTATATTCTTGAGTAAATCCACTCACCCTTTATCACTTATGCTTGAACTTAATCAGCCTGCAGGACTTTAGAATAACGAACCGTTTGAGCTACTCAGGGAATGTCATCATCCAATACTAGATGTGGTTACCGAGTGATAGTTACTGTTGGGAATTAATTGTGAATTCATCCCTTATGATCAATATTGTAAAAGTTTTGTTGAATCAAAGCTTGTTTAGTTGGTCAATCAATGCTAAATTCTAGCATAGTCTAGCAACTCCAATGTAATGTCCTATTTAGGTAAAATATTGAGTTGTAATACAAAAGGAAGTGCTTGAGAAGACTGCTGAAGGATTCAGTAGATGGAACGAATAATATCAAGTTCAAGCAACTTCGGAATGCTAGAAGTATTCTCAGCAGATGGTAGCTGCTAGAGATATCAGCAGACAAAAGTGACTGCTAGAGACGCTAGCGGTCAAGTGCTATGAAGAATGATTGCTAAGGCGTTAGCAATCAAATGCTGAAGAAAGAGACTGCTAAGGACAAATGGTCAGCAGTTGGAAGCAAGTGATAGTAGAATGCTGAAGGAGTCAGCATTCGCTAGCAACCTAGAAGATTGCTAAGCATTAGCAATCAGCAAATAAAGACTTAAGTGCTAAAGACGCATATGCTGAAGGAGTCAGTAGATTGAAGAACAGATTGCTAGAAGAGCCTAGCAATCAGAAAGGCTTAGTAGAGTACTCCAAGCATTTTCCGATAGAATGCCTAACAGGAGATGCTCAGCAGATACTTGCGAAAGACGCCCGTTCTGACAAAAAGTACAACCAAGGACGAAAGCCTTACCCAAAGTAGGTTAAAAGGCACTGTACACGCCGGAAAGGACGAAAAAGAAAGTTACTCTCTTGGACGAAGGAGCCGTTGTGTCTAACGGGTATGGTGATTCAAAGTTTGAATCTCCAGATATAAAAGACAAGTCCAAACAGAGAGAAGAAGACAAAAACTCGGACTACTACTCGAACTACTTCTCAATCAAACCCTCGAACAAGAGATTCATTCGAAAAAAAGCTAACTGTCAAAAGAGAGTAGTCATAAAGTTGAGAGCTCACATCTGAGAATATTCAAAGCTCTAAACAACCGCCGTAGTGTCCCCATTCAATATCTGACACTACATTGAAGAGATTCCTTGACTTAGATCAAGAATCCTCAATCATTGGGATACCTTCTAAATCAGGAAGCATCCAGCAGTCATTTCTGGAAAGAATTGACTCCGACGATCTTTAGCTGCAAACCTGACAGATTTTGGAGAAAACTATAAAATCTCCATTCCAACGAAGGACAAGTTTTACGAAGGTGCGCCCTTGACTTGGCCGGAGCTGCTGCTGCTAAGAGAGTGAAGTAACGGAGGATAGCTTTGTGGTGGCCGGCTCGAAAGTTCACCGCCTACTACAAGTGTTCGGCGAATCCTTGTATTTCACATATCTTTTTAGTGGAATTCTTAGCGATACGGCTAAGGAGTGGACGTAGATCTATTGGATCGAACCACTATAAATATTGTGTGTTCCTTACAGTTTTATTGGGTTCTATTCATTGATTTGAAACCTAGCAACCCAAGTTGCTGAGTATACTTGAAGAAAACTCGAAGTACGATTCTGAGCCTAAACATTTAACAAGAACTTAAGTGCAAGAAAATATTTAATCTTCTGCTGCATACGTGTGTGTTTGTTGTTCGATACTCACCATGACAATTCTGATCGGGGACCAACAAGTGGTATTAGAGCGGTAGGTCGTAAGACTTGCTGCTTCTGAGTCACTTCGACCAGATCTATGTTTGTTCCTTGCACTATATTTTGTTCTTTTGTGTCTCTAGCTCTGGAACTTCAAGCTTGACAAGATGAATCATACTTTTCCGAAGTATACAAAGGTGAAGTTCAAGTCATGGCAAAAGCTTGCCACCATCCAGCTGCCAAGCATACATCTGGAGATGGCGGATGTTCTTGCGAAAGGTCCAATCAAAATTATGAAAGCTAACACTTTTGTAGGACCAGCTGCCGATGGACAACCGAGACCTCAAATGGTCGTGAAGTCGTTTGATGAGTATAGGATTGAAGATAAGAAGAGAGCTCAGTTGGAGCACTTAGCGAAGAAGCTAATCCTGGATTCTTTGCCGCCGTTGATGGCAGATAAAGCTTTGGATTTTGATACAGCCAAAGAAATGTGGGATTATGTTTGCGAATCCTCCCAAGAGACAGACCAGATGAAGCGCAACAAGCTATAGGTAGCTGTTGACAAATTAGTCTTTTTCTATGCTTGCAGGTGAATCCATACAAGCAATGGAAGAAAGATTCAACACCATCATGGGAGAGCTCCGAAATCTGGGTAAAACATACGATAATGGAGAAATGAAAAACAAGATCATCTCCAAACTATTCCCAAGGAGCGACTGGTTCGTGAAGATGACCAGCTTGAGTGAGAAAGACCACAACAAGATGTCTACATCCGAGGTATTTGCTCAACTCAAAACTCATGAGTTCATTATATAGCAATCAAAGAAGGACAAGGTTGTTGTGGCTCAAGTCTCATCAGCAACCGCTGTGAACTCTGAAGACTTAGCATATTTTGCTAAGAAAGATGCAAGAAAATGGAAGACAAAGAAGCCCTTCCACAATCAAGAAAGACTTATTCCTGCTTCTCCAACAAAAGAGGTTGTCTCTACCTACAACTCTCAACCTGAAGATCTAATATAAATGATCTGGAAGAGTAAATACGAAAGCTCCAGAAGCTGATGCTGGAAGCTAAAGCTGAGAAAGAAGTGAAGGAAACCAAGCTTGCTTCATCATCCTCTCGTTCCGCAGAGAGAAAGCGGAGGACATGCTTCGAGTGTAATTCTCCTGATCATCTTAAGCATGAATGTCCGAGGGTAAGCGAGGAAGAATGAGAGCGCCTCAAACAAAGGATTGAGAGAAGAGCTGTCCAGGCGGTCACCAGAGCGTTGCTGACCAGGACCGAGGTGCTAAACGTTCCTGATAATGAAGAGGCATACTACTCTTCTGAGGAAGATGATGAGGAAGCCATGCTGGTCTTGATGGCAGATATCGTTGAAGATCAGTTTGCTGATGCTGAGCAGAGTGCTGAATCTGCTCTAGCAGTCGATGCGAATGAGGTACAATTTACTAGCATTCCTAGTTCAGCAGACCTGTATGAATTGGAGGATTCTTTTCTAGATTCTGAGGATGATTACCTTACCAAGCTTTCAATTGAGTTTTCAAAAATGTATTCCACTAAGAATGCTATAGTGGGAGAAAACACCTCACTCAAAACTCAAGTTTAATCCTTGACCGAGGAAGTCGAAAGACTATGGTCCAAAAGTGAGGAATTTTTTAAACTTAAAGAAGATTTCTCTAAGCTCTCTGAAAATTTTCAAAACTTAGAAAAGGAGAATCTTGCTTTGAAAGCTAAGCCTAAGGAGGAATGCAAATGTGCTTACACATCCAGCAAGGCAGTACTAAATGCTATTGTCGGACAACAGAGAAGACATTGTGACAAGTCAGGATTAGGTCTTGGATTTGTTGAAGCAGCAAGGAAACTCTCTAAGGATACCTTGAGTAGAAATGCAGAATTTTCTAAGCAGAAAAAGATTCTATTTGTTTCTGCTGGAAAGGTCACTGCTGACAAAGGCAAGGAAAAGGTCGTTGCTGAATCTTCAAATGCTAAGCAGAAGGATTGGCGTAGCAAGCAGGCATCTGCTGGATCTCAGCAGAGGATCCAAAGGGTGAATGCTAAGCATGTACCTGCTGGACCTCAGCAGAGGAACCAAAGAGCAAATGCTAAGCCACATTCAGCAATACCAAGGATGAATGCTGAGCATTTTGTTCCCAACGCTAGGATAGCAAATCCTTCATTCCATAAGGGCAAGCAGGTTCAATACCATGATGTAAGACCGTCGAACAAGCAGTACACACCACATAGGAGGAACACCTATGTGAGGCCTGAGTCCAAACCATTTTATTCTCAAAAGACAAGTAAGGCTAATCACACAACTCCACCTAGATCTAATTATGTAAAGCATGTTTATCCAAAGGTCGAGAAAGTTGTGAAGAGTGATCTCAAGAAACCAATCTTGAAAATCACAAAAATATGGGTTCCAAAAAGAATTATGATCCATGCTAATCCCGCAGGACCCGATGCTAAGCGGGTACCTAAATCAATGTTTTGATTATTTTGCAGGGACAAGATCCAAGTTCTAAGACATCAAGTATGACAAATGAGTGGATCCTAGATAGCGGCTGTTCAGCGCACATGATGGGGGATGAAGAGTTGTTCTCAGACATTCAAAGAATCTATGGCCCCACAGTCATGTTCTGCGACAACAACGAAGGCAGAGTGATATGGAGAGGGTGTATAGAGCGAAATAGATTAAGTATTATCAATGTTGCGCTCGAATCCAATCTCAAACACAACCTGCTAAGTATTAGCGAACTATGCAAAAATGGGTATACCATTTCCTTCGTTAATACTGGTTGCTCAATTGCTGATAATGCTACAGGTGAAGTAAAGCTTAGAGGCATCCGCAAGGGTGGCCTATATATTGTTGATTGGCAAAGCGGCCAGCAACATTATTGTTGTGTAGCATTAAACAGGGAAGAAACCAATTGGCTATGGCATAAGAGGTTCACCCACCTGAATTTCAAGAGCATCAACCACCTAGCCAAGCACAAGCTTGTAGAAGGATTGCCTGCTGAGAATTTCCGAAAGGAAGGTGTGTGCAAAGCTTGCCAGCAAGGGAAGCAGACCAAGGCATCTTTCAGATCAAACCCGGAGAAGGCCACATCAGAGAGGATCCTAGAGCTCTTGCACATGGATTTATTTGGCACAGTCACTCCAGCCACTGTAAGTAAAAAGATTTATACGCTTGTGGTTGTTGATGACATTTCCAGGTACACATGGGATTCGTTTGCTAAGAACCAAAGATGAAGTCAAGCTTATCCTTCCAGAGCTAATCCTCAAGAAGCAAAATAGCAAAGAAGTCACCGTCAAGAGGATTAGATCGGACAATGGAACCGAGTTTTGCAACGGAATCTTGATGGACTTTTGCACCGAAGCTGGTATCGGCATGAGAAATCCACTGCTAGGACCCCCCAGCAGAACGGTCTAGCAGAGAGAAGGAACCGAACATTGAAGAAAGCTGAGCGGTCAATGCTCGCTAATTCCGGTCTAAGTGGAAAGTACTGGGGCGAAGCAGTCATGACAACTTGCTATACACAGAATAGGAGCGCAATCAATTGCAGATTCAATAAAACTCCTTATGAAGTGTACAATGGTCGTAAGCCTTCTATCACTCATCTACGTGCTTTTGGTTCGACATGTTATATTCATAACGATGGGAAGTCGAAGCTTAACACTTTTTCTCCTAAGTCTGATGAAGGTGTGTTCCTAGGATATGGACACCCATCTTACAAGGGTTATAGAGTGTTAAACAAGACGACTCAAGTTGTGGAAATAACATGCAATGTTATTTTTGATGAGTCTATCTTAGTGCACAGAGTTATAAGAGAGAAAGAGGATAGCAATCATGAGACTAATGATGTCAATGATCAATCCATCTTGAATTCTTTCAAAAATATGCGGATTGACCCGACTAAGTCTATGAGTGATTGTAATCCAATCCAGACGCACTCAGCAGGTGACCAGACTGCTGACCGGGCCGATGATGCTAATGATCATGCTGAGGCCACCTCACCAATTTATCTTAATGATAATTTGGATATTCTGGAATCGTTTGAAGAAGATGATGAAGAAATTCCAGATCGAGGACGCGTTGCTGAAGAAGGACTGGACGCTGTTGAAGACGTTGGTGAGAACCTTGTCAAAGACGATGTTGTGATTCCAGCTGCTGAAGATCCTGTTGCTGAAGCTCCGGCTGCTGAAGTCCAGGATGCTGATGTTCCTGTTGCTGAGGTACCAAATGTTGAGGTACCGAATACTGAGCTAGAAGTGATTGCTGAGGAGAGTGTTCTAGCAGAGAATAATTCAGCAGGTGAAGCTAGCAATGCTACACCAGCAACCAACAACTAGAAACCAAGATGGCTACGCGATCATCCTTTTGATGCTATTCTTGATGATGTCAATGATCCAGTGAGGACGGATCAAGGCAATGCGATGCTAGCTTGTTATATTTCGCTTGAGGAGCCTACGAAGGTTGAAGACGCCTTACAATCTCCACATTGGGTGAACGCTATGCAAGAGGAGCTTGTTGAGTTCACGCGCAACCATGTTTGGGACTTGATGGATAGACCCGAACACGAGAGTGTTATTGGAACCAAATGGGTGTTCAAGAATAAGAAGGACGAGTCTGGAACAATCGTTTAAAACAAAGCTCGTCTTGTAGCAAAGGGATATAGACAATGCAAAGGAATTGATTACGATGAGACATTTGCTTTAGTAGCTCGTCTCGAGGCAATAAGATTATTCATAGCATATGCTGCACATCATGAGTTCTCTGTGATGCAGATGGATGTGAAGAGTGCCTTTCTTAATGGTGAGCTCAAGGAGGAAGTGTACGTTGAGCAACCACCAGGCTTCGAACAAGGAAATCATGTTTATTGGCTCAGGAAAGCCTTGTATGGTTTGAAGCAGGCATCGAGGGCGTGGTATGGAACCTTGTCCAAATTTCTTCTGGATAATGGCTTCAAGAAGGGGAAGATTGACCAGACCCTCTTCCGCATTAAAGACGAAGAAAGCATTTTTCTCGTACAGATATATGTCGACGACATCATCTTTGGATCAAAGAATTCAAACTTGTGAGATAAGTTTCTAAAACTTATGTTGAGTAATTTTCAGATGAGTATGATGGGCAAGATGTCATACTTTCTAGGACTTCAAGTTCAGCAATCGAGTGAAGGAATTTTCATTCACCAAAGGAAGTACACTCGCGATTTGATTGCTAAGTATTGTCCAGAAAAGACGAAGAGTTTGAGGATTCCAATCAGCACGAGTTGCCAGATCTCCATTGATGAAGGAGGAGAACCTGTGAATCCCACATCCCACACTCTATCGAGGTATCATCGGATCCTTGCTTTACTTAACAGCTAGCAGACCCAATATTTCTTATTCCGTCGGTGTATGCACGAGATATCAAGCAAATCCGAAGAAGTCACACTTGGATGTTGCTAAGAGGATTATCCGATACCTCAAATCTACCGAAGGTCTTGGAATTTGATATCCAAGGTGCGATGGGCTAGCACTAAGTGGTTATTCCGATTTAGACTTCGGGGGATGCAAGATTGATCGGAAGAGCACCAGCGGGACATGCCAATTCCTTGGACATAAGCTGATCAGTTGGTTTAGCAAGAAGCAACACTCAGTGGCTACGTCTACTATTGAAGCTGAATATGTAGCAGCAGCTAGTTGTTGTTCTCAAATCTTGTGGATTCGGCTGCAATTGCTAGATTATGACATTCCTTCTGAATGTGTGCCAATCTACTATGACAACAATAATGTTATGTGCATAACGAAGAACCCTGTTCATCATTCAAGAACGAAGCATATTGATATCCGACATCATTTTATTCGAGATTATCAGGAGAAGAAGGATATTGATATTCAATGTATATGCACTGAAAATTAGCTAGCAGATATCTTCACCAAGCCGCTTGCTGAAGCCCGTTTCAAAGAACTTTGTCTAAAGTTAGGCCTCATGGAGTTTGACGATGCTATGGATGAATGAGTATTAAGCTCTCATTCTTTCTAGATTTCTGGATTTCTAGTTTTCTTGAAGAAGACGGAGAGAAACGTATGCTAATTTACGCTTTATGTTGCTGAAAATTGTTGCTGAGATATTGCTGCTAAGCAATTGGATATTGAGTTGTAGCTCTCAGTAGATCCTAAGAGGTTTTCTCACATCAAGTGGTTCAGACGTCTGCTAAAAGGTGAATGCTGAGTCCAAGCTCTCAGCAGTTCCTAAGTATTATACTAGCAAGATGTACAAACGATTGCTGAGAAATGTTTGCTAAGTCCTAGCTCTTAGCAGACAAGATGTGAATGCTATGCTACAAGCATTACGATTAGTCCCAACAATTGACGCAATAGATGCTAGATTGTGGATGCTAGGATCCGGATGCTGAATCCATGCAGACTATTTGAGTGCTAAGGATTTCCAATGCCAGAAGATTGCTGAGTTAGAGCTCTCAGCAGCCTCCGAAAGTCAAAAGCGGGAAGGATTTGAATTTGAAATGATGTGTCTGACACACTGCATTTAATGCGTGCAACTGGCTACGTCAAACCAGGAGGTGACACGTCAAAAGCACTCGAGCATTTTGGGGCGTAGGTTACCATACGAAGGGACTTTCCAAATCTGAGCCGTTGAGTGGATTTGAAGAGGTGTTTTCCTAATTGTCGGGTCATTGTCCAGAAAGTATAAACCTTTCACTTCATTCATCGTTCAAACCTTCTACACTTTGAATTTGAAATCCCTAGAATTTTTAAGTCTTCCAAACACTCCCAAATTCTACACTTCAAAATTCTTCCTTAATTCCTCAACATGTCTAATCCTGAATCCTCCACCCCATCCGAAACTCCGATTAAGTTTTACTTCAAGTCTACTCCAGACTTGATGTTGCATGAGAGACATACACCGGAGTTTACCAACATTGCATCGAAGGACGATGTTGAAGAAAAGATCCCTTACTCCTGCCTGGTTGCTCTAGCCAAGAAGAAAGAACAGTCTTGGTTATCGAAAGCCCAGAGGCGCGCATCGCAGGTGATGAAAGATAGAATTTTGTACACACCTCTCGCTGTGGTACAAGTTCCAGAATGGGTGATGAACACTCTGGTACAAGCGCAGGTAGTCCAGTTCTATCTGCTGAGCGTACAAAATTCCAACCACATATGGTCTCGGAATTCTATGCGAGGGCTGTCTTTGATGATCGTCACACATTTTTTACAACCTCTGTGTTCGGGACCATCATCAAGGTAACCACCGCCACCCTTGCAGAGACATTTGGGCTTCGCAATACGGACGAACGTGTCTCCACATATAAAGTGGTTAATACCAAGGAGATGAAGGCTCAAAGGAACGAGTGGAAAAGACCGGAGGTGCAAGATGACCCGGCACATCGTTGGAATGTAGCCACTTCGATACATCATTTCAAGGAGGACTACAGAACCCTAGCTGAGCTTGTAATAAAGATGTTCCAATGTGATGCGGGATCGTATTCATAACTTTTTGCCAAGAAGTATGTCGTGATGATGGCATTGGTAGATGGGTTCAATGGGAACTAGGCGCAATTCTTTTTTGAGTGGTGGTTGGACCACGCTAAAAATAATTTGAAGATAAAGGAAGAAGGAACCTTCATGTCCAACGCTAATTTTGGACTGAAGATTAGCAAATTCCTTGAGACAATCATTCTGAAGGAGGAACTTGACAAGGGTGAGGCATTGCTGAATACCGATTATATTCCCCTATGGAAGAAGCAACCGACCCCAGCACAGCCAACCCTAGCAGCCATGACACCCTCTACTGGTGAGATGCTACTGCAGCAAACTACTCCACTATTTTTTAGGAGATTGCTAATCTCCAGAAAGCCGCTGAAATAGAGCAGTGCTTTCAGCACTTGGAGGAGATAGAGAAGCTTGGAGATCTGACGGTCGAGCAGATTGAGGAAATAATGGAGAATTAACAAGCAGAACTACAAGTTCCAACCTTGGGTGAAATTGTGGTGCCAATTCCCAAGAGAAAGAGATCAAAGGTTGCGTCTCCTGAGAAGAAGAGGACACGCAAACGTCTTGTCAAGACTGCTGAACAAGAAGAGGCTGAGAAGGGAAAAAGCAGAGAAGGAAGCTGCTAAGAAGAAGTAGCAAGAAGGAAATGGAGAAGCTTACCTTCGAAGCCAGAGATAGGAATTTCGAGCATGCTCCGCAGCGTGCTGAAGAACGAGCTGCTAAGAAGGCAGCTGCAGAACAACAAGCAGCCAAGAAAGCTGCTGACTTGATAGCAAGAGCAGCTGAAGACACTAGGAGGCCAACAATTTAAGCTGTCAAGAAAGGAAAAGAGAAGGTGGTTCCTGAAGTCCCCATTCCAGTCCCTGTAGTTGAAAAGATCGTGCTAGAGCAGGAGGCTCTAACCGATAAAGATTTTAACAATATGTTGGAGAGCAGAGCTTTCGATGCTCCAGATCATCCTCATGGCAAAGGAGGAGTTTCATTCAAGGAGCCTGCTGTAGAACAAGCAGATGAGAGCAGTGATGAAGAGGTTGTTTTTGATGAAGCCTCTGGGTTAGGAAGGATTGCTGAGGCAGGTGCTAGCAGCACAGGAGGTGCTGAAGTAAATGTTGAGGACGCATCCACCATTGCTGAAAGGACAGGTGCTGAGCCAGTGGCTAGCATTTCTGGAAGAGAAGAAGGAGTGGATGCTGAGGCAAGGCCAAAAGAGGCTGCCGAACTAGATTCAACATTCTTAGCCTCATGCTTTTCAGAATCAGACTCTGATGGAGAATCTGCCGACGTTTTTGTTGCCAAGCTGTTAAGAAAGATTTCAACCACGGACAATGAAACTCTTCGAGTTCCTTTCAAAGGACTCCCAGGTCCAAGCTTCAAGCTCAGGAGAGTGGCACAGCTGTGTGCGCCTGTATTCCTTGCTGAGGAGGTAAATTCTTATCTCTTCCCTATGGCTTTTGAGATTGAGGAATTTGTGAATGCAGAGACCGTAAGAGATATCGCCAGCACCTTTTATGTTGAGCTAGATCAAGATACATCCAAAGGCCAGGTGCTGGGCAAGGAATTCAGGAGATGGAAGTTTTTTGATTACGTGATGCATCAGCTCTCGTTTGAAGAGAGGATGTTTATAATCATCACTAGAGGCCTAAACTACTGGAGGCGAGAGGAGCATTGGGCAAACGATTGGATTGACCAAGTGGCTGGATCCATGCAGTTCACAGACAAGCAAGTGTTTGCTCGGCTTCAAGCAATTTGGGCTCACAGGCTGTTCTCCAAGTCAAAATCCTTGCCGAAGTCTACTTTTGCTCCAGATGGGTACTCCGATGCTAGAGTTGAGCTGTCTAAGCACTAGGCACGAGCAGCTACTGAGTATAGGAGACGCCAGGTCTTGTATTAGAAATACAAAAAGGAAAGGCTGATGGCCAGGATGGCTGCTGAGGTAGTTGAGTGAGAAGCCGCAGAGCTGGATGCTCGAGATTGAAGAATTTTCAAGTTTCTGGAAATTGACATCCTTGATGTGATACAAGAGAAGATGAAAAAGGCTGCCCAGGCTGCTGAAATCATGGAAGCAGCCAAACGTATAATGGATGAGGAGGCTCGCTACTTGGATGCCCAAGCTACTATAGCCATGCTCCTATTTGCTGAAGCATCTTGCTACTCTACTACTCAAGGAGAGCTTATTTAATCCAAGGAGTCAACAGAGCGCCTATATGAAGAAGAAGGTTTATATCTGGCTGCTTATGGAGTTGCAGATGCCGAGATGGAAGAGGTTGAGACTGCTGAAGGCCGAGAACTTACCATAGCAACACCATCTTCCATTCTTGCTACTCCTGTAAGTTCTGTACACTCCGCTGATATTAATTCCTTCATCAATGCTACTGTCCAAACTAAAATCCAGAATGCCCTATCTACTGCAATTCCTATGGCCGTCAACGATCGCGTGGCTAGGGAAGTTGCTGAAGTAAGGAGAGAGGTGGATGAGGTGTGCAGTGCGGTTTCTGAGGTCCAAAGTGACGTAGCAGCTATGATTCTGACCGTGTCTGAAGTTCAGCAAGATGTTGAGGTTACACGAGAAGAAGTAGCTGAGGCAAAGCAGCAATACAAATTTTACTTCCAATCCTTCTCCTCCACCTTTTATGCTGCGATCAAATAGGGGGAAGAAAGGAGGCTTGCTTAAGTTGCCCAGATGAAGAAGGACGAAGAAGCGCCGGCTGCTAAGGAAGAGCAGCGCAAGCTAGCAGTAGAAGAGTTAAAAAGGAAAGAAGAAGACCTGAAATTTCAGAGGCTGGAGATGGATAACGAAAGGCTTGCTAAGAAGTTAGAGAGGGGAGCAGCAGAGTGAGAAGCTAGAAAAGCATACTTGGAGAAATTCGTGCAAATGGTTGTTGGCAAATTCGATGAGTTTGCAACATTCATGGAAGATTTATGCATACAATCAATGATATAGAGAGAATCAATTAGTTTGCCATGACATATAACACCGTTATTCCCAATGATAGAAACTCCACTATAAAAAATAACAGAATATCCATCACTAAACAATTTGGAAACTAAAATTAAGTTCCGCCAAAAAACCGGCACATATAAAACATCTTTCAAAATCAAAACATCGTTTTCAAAAAATAAAGTAATATCTCCAATGGCTACTGCTGAGACTCGCTCTCCGCTGCCCATTGAGATTGTAATCTCGTCATGCTTCAGCTGCCTTGTCGGTCTGAACCTGTGCAAAGTATAACAAACATGATCAGTAGCTCCAGTATCCACTACCCAAGAATGGGTAGAAACCGATGCTAAACATGTTTCCGTTATAAATGCACATGACGCACCTTGTCCAGTCTTCCTGACTTGACAATCTTTCTTCCAGTGACCAGCCTTGCCACATTTGAAACACTTGTCCTTTTCCACAGGCACGCCTGGTGTCCTTTTTGACTTCTTCACAGAAGTTGTACCTTTGGCTTTCTACTTAAACATTCATTTGCATTTCTTGCCAACCAGCGCAACAGGATGGTTTCCTGAAGTAGCCAAAACAACCTTTTCTGGAAGCATCACTGACTCCGCTGCCATCAAGTCATTGAGTAACTCGTTAAGACAGTACTTGTCAATCCACTAAAACCTTTTCACTTATGCTTGAACTTAATCAGCCTGCAGGATTTTAGCATAACGAACCTTTTGAGCTGCTCAGGGAATGTCACCATCCTATACTGGATGTGGTTACCTAGTTCCAATACCAGACAGTCATACACAGAATGCTATCACCCAAGATACAGATATACAAGCTCAACTAGAGCCTTTCACTGCAACTCAAAGTGAAACACAATCTGCATATACTTTCGTACCTTTATTTAGGTTTAGGATCTCATCAAGCCATAGTGATATAGATTCTTTTAATGTCAGATAAAAGAATTGATCTCTACTTAGGTCCTTATCAATGTGTGCCCCACACCAGCATACCAAGCCATCCAAGATAAGATGCTTATTACCGCGTATACTGCAGCCTACACCGACAGTTAATCCTGGATATGTCTCAGCTGTGATAACCATTTATATCTCGCTAGGTCAAACGATCCATACGATCTTCCGTGATCTACTTCACACTGTATGATCTCCATATCAACGAGATAAGAGGATAATTGCATTTGCGACATATGTTTGTTAATTCAGACAAGAGATGAACATACAACATTTATGATTCCCAGTATATTAACCAATCGACCTTGTACATAATATACCAATCATAATGCTTTCAGTATATAAATCCATCAGCACCAGCATACCAAGCAACCAAGATAAGCTGCTTATTACTGAGTATGCTGCAGCCTATACCGACATTCTATCCTGGGACTGTCTCAACTGTGATAACTATTTATACCTCGTTAGGTCAGCCGATCCATACGATCTTCCATGATCTATTACACACTGTATGATTTCCCTATCGACGAGATAAGAAGATAAAAGCGTTTGCAAAACATGTTTGTCAATTACGATAGGAGATGATCTTACAACAATCATGATTCCTAATATATTGACTAATAAACCTTGTACATAATATAATAATCATAATGCTTTCAGTATATAATTCCATAACTCGGATCTCTAGTAGGTAATACCCAACGTAGCTTGCATGATTGACTTGTCTTCCTTGTTAAGCTCGTGATTCACCATTTCAAATCTCCTCCTCTATGAAACTCAAATTATAGATCGATGTTGGCACGCAGTCCTCCTCCATAACATCATGGTATAGGAGCATTATTTCCTCAGTAACCTTCTCCTCCACTCTCTCTGAGATCTCGACAACCAACAAGATCAGTTTTAAGTTAGCAACATCTAGTTCTCCAATGAGAGGGCACCAATTATACAATCTTCAAGTAGTATATTTCGGATATGGTAGCCCACTCAAAGGGATTCTATAACTAGAAAATTGATTGAGCTTATAGAAGCATTCTTTCTCCTTCTGATCCTAAGGGTAATGCCTCCTGCTTCCTTGGTCGTCCTTTGAAAAGCTGACGACTTCATCTAGAGCAAGGTCATTTTTTAAATCTGAGACATCAGAAGAGGTGGAAGGGTAATCATTGATGACGGTGAAATTACAAAACTTAGTCACGTTAAATTTATCAATCTAGGTTCTTGATGGATTTATATATTGAAAGCATTATGATAGGTATATTATGTACAAGGTTTATTGGTTAATATACTGGTAATCATAATTGTTGTATGTTCATCTTTTGTCTGAATTAACAAACATGTGTCGCAAACACAATTATCCTCTTATCTCGTCGATAGGGAGATCATACGGTGTGTAGAAGATCACGGAAGATCGTATGGATCGTTTGACCTAGCGAGATATAAATAGTCATCACAGCTGAGACAGTTCCAGGATAAACAGTCGGTGTAGGCTGCAGCATATGCGGATAAGCATCTTATCTTGGATGTCTTGGTATGCTGGTGTGGGGCACACATTGATGAGGACCTAAGTCGAGATCGATTCTTTTATCTGACATTAAAAGAATCTAGATATCTATGACTCGATGGAATCTTAAGCCTATATGAGGATACAGAAGTGTACATATATTGTATATCACTTTGAGTTGTAGAGAAGGTTCTAGTTGAACCTGTACATCTGCAGTCTTGGGTGATATCAATTTGTGTATGACTGTCTGGTATCTGAACTAGGTAACCACATCCAGTATAGGATGGTGGCATTCCCTGAACAGCTCAAAAGGTTCGTTATGCTAAAGTCCTGCAGGCTGATTAAGTTCAAGCATAAGTGAAAAGGTTTGAGTGGATTGATTCAGGAATTAAAGATGTTAATTAATTAAATAGCTTGTCAGAGCTTAAATTAATTAACGAATGTCTGTAACCTTAAATGTGGGGATAAACCGAGTCCAATGCAACCCGTTCCTCAAAACGTGGTAGCAAATAGGTAGGATAGTATTGATTCTCTGGTGGCATGAATCAATATTAATTAATTAATTATATTATGGGTTGAATATAGGAATTAATTAATTTATAGGCCTTATTTGCTATTTGCATTCTGGTCCCTGGTCTGGCCCATGATAACTCAAGCCTAATAGGAGCCTAGAATTTCCTATAAATAGGCCTCAGTTCCTCAGATATCAACACACCTACACCACACAAGATCATAAGTTGAACACAGCAAACCAGTATTTGGGAGCTGTAAGTGATCGACTAAGATCTGAGAACGAGGAGGAAATTCTACTTCTCAACCGGGCAAGGGATCTGATAGACAATCTTCACCAG
>JAPKLW010000776.1:301266-359697 GCA_026898455.1 Plectranthus barbatus
GGATTGATTGTATGTTTTTCGTCCTCGTGGTTCCTCGAGTTAATCCGCCCATTTATATGGATTCGTTTTTCACCCACAAGATAAATTCGTGGTTAGATTTAGATTTTTAGATTGTAATTAGAATTATTCAATGTAATTTTATTTCAAAATTAAATCTGTAAAACGAAGAACGAAGAACACGAAGAACGAAGAACACGAAGAACGCAGGACCGCGCGACAACACACAACGGCACCGGCATAGCTGGGCGCCATGCACGGCGGTCGATGGCGGTGCACGGCAAACCGGCGCACGGCGAGGCACCGCGGCGGGTCACGGCGGCAGCGGCGCAGAAATCCTAGGGTTTTGCGTGCGCCGCACGCGCACGCACGCAGGCAGGGCGGCGCGGCCACAGCCGGCAAGCCAAGGCGCGCGGGGGCCCAGGCGTGGCCGACGACGCGAGGGGGTACGACAGCAGCGGCCAGGACGACGGCGCACGTGCTGGGGTGCGCTAGGGGGCGCGCAGCGCGGCAAGCCCTAGGGCTCGCGCGCGCGCGCGCAGGACCCGCGCGACCCTGTACGCGCTCGCCGGCAGCAGGCACAGGTCCTCTTCGGTCGGCGTCGGCGCCGGGGCACGGTGGTGCGGCAGTGGCTCGGTCGACAGGACGCGGGCTGGACGTTAACGGGGCTAGACGCGTGGGCCGGACATGCGAAAACCCTAGGTATTTGCGTGGTTTGCGCGAGCTTTCGATTCCAATCTTGCGCGATTCCGGTGAGTCACGGAGGCCGATGAAGGAGAAGAAGAGTGAACGGTGGTTCGGGCGATGGTCGGGGCAAGCCGGGGCAGCGGCATGCGAAACGGGCAACGGCCGGAGGAGGCGGATCGCGGGCTACAACCAAGCACGTACGTGCATGGCTGTTGCACGACTCCGGGAGCCCTTACTGCGGCGGCGAGTTGCCGGTGGTGGTGGTTTGCCGGTGGTGGATCGTCGGGCTATGTTCTCGTGGGCTATTGGGCTTACAATGTGGGCCTAGGCCTGCGATTTGGTTAACTGGCCCAGTTGTTCAATTTTCTGATGGATCAAATCTTGGAGGCCCAGTTTCAGAAAATAAATCAAGATCTCAGTCTAAGTAGTGGGAGCCCAGTCGAAGATCTGTATTATTAATTCCAACTTGTAATAGTTAGAATTATTTTATTTTGTATCATGGGGCCACGAGGACAATTTTTATTTGTTTTATTATTTGTCTTCGCATGATATATGTGTTTAAATTAATTGCGCAGCATATAAGCATGTTGTAGATAATAGAGAGCACGTTTACTGCTTTTATTTACAGCTTTAAACCATGCTATGTGATTTATTTTATGTAATTAATTATAACTATAAATTCGGGGTTCATGCTATGCATGATAGAATTTTAGCTACGTAAAATAATCTGTGCAATTGAACCTTATGAACTAAAAATTACTAAGCTCATATTTTAATAAGACCTCCACAAAGCGATCCTTTATTGGAAGTGGGTAATTTATTGGGTAAACGTCTACATGTGTAGCTTACTTAATTTATTATTCATAACTTCTAATAGATAGGATTTCTTAAAACAAACATTTATTTCATGTGAGAAGTGGGAGTTCATGCGTAAACGTCTACATGTGTAGCTTGCGTATTGAATTTTCATAAGTTCTCTAGGGATTGAATTAAATGAGACAACCTTATTATAGGGATCGGGTGTGTTCTAATAGATCCTTATATGGGAGGGTTGGCTTTGGTGGTAAGCTAGCTTAGATATTGTCCAGAGTATAACTCATATGTGAAGTCCCTGCTCAGTAGGATAATATGGTCTTAAGTTAGTCTCCAATTATTAATTCCATTTGTCTAAGGAACCCTGGCATGGATTGGAATTAAAGGACTGGAATTGAAAGATGCAGTCTGGTTAAGTGTTTTGTTGTAAACGTCCACATGTGTGGCTTGCAATAGTAATACTTAGGCAAATTGGAGGAAACATTAATATTGCTTTATCATAAGGTTTCAATATTTAATTGTTTCAATAGTTTGCGACTATGTTTTAATTTCTGGTTTTAATTTATTGTTTTCAGACATGTCTAATGCTCATGTTGTCAACCTCTTAATAACAAACCCTTTAACTAGTCCGAATTTTCCTGAGTGGAAGTTATGCTTCATGGAAATACTTTGCACTGCAAAACATGCCCATATTCTTTACATGGACCCTCTGACTCCAACGTATTGGAACTATACTGGTTATGAGCGATAATTCTATGACAGATGGGTAGCTTCTGATGGGTTTTCCCGCAAACTCATCATGAAGAGTCTGTCGAGAGAATTAAAGCTCAAGTACAAGAAGTTCGGATCTACTATTGAGATATGGAGGGACCTTGTGAAGGTTTATGGGAAGGTGAGACGAACTGTTAGTTACAATCTTGTAGAGGACCTGATCTGCAAGAGAATGACTGATGGGAGTTCGTTGCTTCTGCACTTTATCAGTATGATGAGAATTATGAGAAAGTACAGAATGAGAGGTGGACAAGTCAGTAAGCGGGCAGAAATATTGATTGTCCTGCACTCTCTCTCTGATTCTTATGATGATTTCATCAAGTCCCTTGGTACCAGGCGCGAGTTCACTCTTCCTGAGTTACTCTTACTCCTGATGCGAGAGGATTCTAATCTTAGGGCATTAGAATTTGCTCCAACTTTGTCATCTTTTGACAAGACAGTTGCTGAAGCAAAGGAAATGCTTAAAAGGTTGGATGAAGCTGATTTAGCAGAAGGTGTCATCAGGCCATGCAAACGCAAGCGAAGTGAAGTACATTGTCTAGTGCCTAGCACGGGTAGACAAGGTACGTCATGTGCATTTATAACGAAAACATATTTGGCATCGGTTTCTACCCATTCTTGGGTAGTGGATACTGGAGCTACTGATCATGTTTGTTATACTTTGCAGGGGTTCAGGCCGACAAAGCAGCTGAGGCATGACGAGATTACCATCTCAATGGGCAGCGGAGAGCGAGTCTCAGTAGTAGCCATTGGAGATTTTACTTTATGCTTTGAAAATAATGTTCTGATTTTGAGAGATGTTTTATATGTGCCGGTTTTTCGGCGGAACTTAATTTCAGTTTCCAAGTTATTTTGTGATGGATATTCAGTTATTTTTGATAGTGGAGTTTCTATCATTGGTAATAACGGTGTTATCTGTCATGGAAAACTGATTGACTCTCTCTATATCGTTGATTGTATGCATAAATCTTCCGTGAATGTTAAAAACTCATCCAATAATAATAATCATTTAAAGAGAAAGTTTTCTTCCGATGAGGATCAAACATATCTCTGGCACTTGAGATTAGGTCACATCAATCTAAAAAGGATCAAAATATTAGCATGTGATGGGCTCTTGGATTCTTTCCAAGTGGTACCGCCTCAAATCTGTGAGTCATGTATAGAAGGAAAGATGACGACCAGGCCTTTCAAGGCAAGTCAGTCTCGAGCAGAGGATGTGTTGCAACTGATCCATTCTGACTTCTGTGGACCAATGTCCACGCAAGCTCGTGGAGGTTTTGAGTATTTTGCCACATTCGTTGACGATTACTCAAGATTCGGATACGTCTATTTGCTTCGCCATAAGCCTGAATGCTTTGAGAAATTCAAAGAATTCCGGACTGAGGTAGAAAAGAAGCTGGGTAAGACTATCAAGACACTACGATCTGATCGTGGTGGGGAATTCCTCAGCAACAAGTTCTTGCAGTACTTGTCAGATAACGGGATTACATCCCAGTGGACTGCACCGGGAACCCCTCAACAAAATGGTGTAGCGGAAAGAAGAAATAGAACTCTCTTGGAAATGGTCAGGTCGATGATGAGTTATGCAAGCTTGCCAATTTCATTTTGGGGATATGCCTTGGAAACAGCGGCCTATTTGCTTAACCTGGTACCTTCTAAATCAATTCCTAAAACACCTCTGGAACTCTGGTATGGGCGAAAGCCAAGTGTGAACAGAGTGAGGGTTTGGGGTTGTCCAGCATATGTGCTGACAAAGGAACCTGATGCTGTTTGTAGGATATCTCAGGCAAACGAAAGGTGGTTACTTCTATTGTCCTGAGATTCAGAAAGTCGTTGTCAGTACCAACGCGAGATTCTTGGAGGACGAATATGTAAGAAACCACAGATCCAAGAGTGAAATTATCCTCCACGAGCTTGAGGGTAAAGAAGCAATTCCATCAGGAAAGCCCAGTGTAGTGGTAGATCCACCTGTAACAGGTGAGAATATAACAACACTGCCACTAATGCAAGGTGTGGGACCAACGCGTACTGTGCCAACTACTGACACAGCTCAGATGCCTCGTCGCAGTGGGAGGGTTAGTCACTAACCCGAGAGGTATATGTTCATGGGAGAGTCTTCTGACTTGATCCCGGAAAATGGACTAGATGATACCGATCCCTGGACATATGACGAGGCGGTATCTGATAAAGATGCGGACAAATGGCTGATCGCCATGGATTCTGAAATAGAATCCATTACTGCTATGGATGTATACCAGAAAACTGATTTGCCGGATGGCCATCGAGCCATAGGGTGCAAATGGGTATACAAAAGAAAGAAAGGATTGAATGGGGAAATTACAGCTTTCAAAGCAAGGCTGGTGGCAAAAGGTTATAGTCAGAAAGAGGGTGTAGACTATGACGAGACTTTCTCACCGGTAGCCATGCTTAAGTCCATTCGAATACTCCTGGCCATAACAGCACATAAGAACCTAGAAATCTGGCAGATGGATATCAAAACCGCGTTTCTAAACGGGTACCTTGAAGAAGGTAGGGACATCTATATGCAACAGCCAGAAGGTTATGTGTAGAAGGGCGAAGAACATTTGGTCTGGAAGCTAAGGAAGTCGCTGTATGGACTTAAACAAGCTTCACGGTCATGGAATCTCCGTTTTGATGAGGTGATTAAATCTTATGGATTCTCACAATGTTCAAACGAGAGTTGCGTGTACCGTCTGTGTGTCAGCGGAAGCGTGGTATTCCTTGCACTTTATGTAGATGATATTCTCCTATTTGGCGACAATGTGGAAGTATTGTCAGGCATAAAGGGGTGGTTATCCGAGCAGTTTCATATGAGGGACCTTGGGGAGGCAGGATACATCCTAGGGGTAAAAGTATTGCGGGAGCGCAATAAGAGGATGCTGACCTTGTCTCAAGGGTCATATGTGGATACTGTGATTGCCCGTTTCAACATGCATAATGCCAAGAAAGGTTTGTTACCCTTAAGACATGGCATACATCTTTCCAAGGATCAGTGTCCGGTGACACAAAAGGAGAAAGATGAGATGAGCAACGTGCCGTATGCATCGGCCGTGGGTAGCCTCATGTATGCAATGTTATGTACGAGGCCAAATATCTGCTTTGCTGTAGGCATGGTAGCGAGATACCAGTCTAACCCTGGACAGGCGCATTGGGCCGCGGTAAAGCACATACTCAAATACTTGAAAAGGACAAGGGACTATTATCTTGTTTATCAGTGTGATGAGTTGTGCCCTGTGGGTTATACTGATTCGGATTTCCAGGAAGACCGAGACGAAAAGAAGTCCACCTCTGGCTATGTGTTTACATTGGGAGGTGGGGCCATATCATGGAGGAGTGCAAAGCAGAATTGCATTGCAGACTCCACCATGGAAGCCGAATATGTGGCAGCTTCTGAAGCTTCAAAAGAAGCGGTATGGTTTCGAAACTTCCTTCTGGAGTTGGACGTGATTCCTAAGCTACCCAGAACCATTACAGTATATTGTGATAATTCGAGAGCTGTGGCTAATTCTAAGGAACCACGAACTCACAGAGCAACAAAACACATTAAACGGAAGTACCATATTATACGAGAAATCGTAGCAAAGGGTGATGTGCTGATAGAGAAAATTGATACAAAAGATAATCTAGCAGATCCATTCACAAAAGCTCTGCCTCAGAAGGTTTACGAGATGCATGTACGTAGCCTTGGGCTGAGGGCAAAGCCAGCCACGTAGAATGCTATATGTAATACCTAGATTAGTTTAGACGCGTTATACTCTGGAAAGCAAATGTATAATGCTTTGAGTATAAGTGGGAGATTGATGGATTTATATACTGAAAGCATTATGATTGGTATATTATGTACAAGTTTTATTGGTTAATATACTGGTAATCATAATTGTTGTATGTTCATCTCCTGTCTGAATTAACAAACATGTGTCGCAAACACAATTATCCTCTTATCTCGTCGATAGGGAGATCATACGGTGTGTTGAAGATCACGGAAGATCGTATGGATCGTTTGACCTAGCGAGATATAAATAGTCATCACAGCTGAGACAGTTCCAGGATAAACTGTCGGTGTAGGCTGCAGCATATGCGGATAAGCATCTTATCTTGGATGTCTTGGTATGCTTGTGTGGGGCACACATTGATGAGGACCTAAGTCGAGATCGATTCTTTTATCTGACATTAAAAGAATCTAGATCTCTATGACTCGATGGAATCTTAAGCCTATATGAGGATACATAAGTGTACATATATTGTATATCACTTTGAGTTGTAGAGAACGTTCTAGTTGAACCTGTACATCTGCAGTCTTGGGTGATATCAATTTGTGTATGACTGTCTGGTATCTGAACTAGGTAACCACATCCAGTATAGGATGGTGACATTCCCTGAAAAGCTCAAAAGGTTCGTTATGCTAAAGTCCTGCAGGCTGATTAAGTTCAAGCAAAAGTGAAAAGGTTTGAGTGGATTGATTCAGGAATTAAAGATGTTAATTAATTAACTAGCTTGTCAGAGCTTAAATTAATTAACGAATGTCTGTAACCTTAAATGTGGGTATAAACCGAGTCCAATGCAACCTGTTCCTCAAAACGTGGTAGCAAATAGGTAGGACAGTATTGATTCTATGGTGGCATGAATCAATATTAATTAATTAATTATATTCTGGGTTGAATATGGGAATTAATTAATTGATATGCCTTATTTGCTATTTGCATTCTGGTCCCTGGTCTGGCCCATGATAACTCAAGCCCAATATGAGCCTAGAATTTCCTATGAATAGGACTCAGTTCCTCAGATCTCAACACACCTACACCACACAAGATCATAAGTTGCACACAACAAACCAGTATTTGGGAGCTGTAAGTGATCGACTAAGATCTGAGAACGAGGAGGAAATTCTGCTTCTCAACCGGGCAAGGGATCTGATAGACAATCTTCACCAGATTTTCAGATCGAGTTGGGATACAGATCAGAAGATCAGATCAGGAGGATTTTTCTTCTTCTCTCTCCTCTTATTTTCGAAAATATTTACTTATTTTCTATAGATTAATTTCCTCAATCTGTTAGGAAATTAAATCTTGGTGCATGGGAAAGATCAAAGGGCATCTCCGCGCACACGTTCTTCAGAGTTCATCGATCCAGGTATTCCGCATAACCTTCTTATGCATAATAATTTAGGAGCATGCTAGGATTGTTCATATGCATAGCAATTTATTTTTGATATTCCAATTAACGATCCTTGGCAAACGGACTTCGTGATTCAGTTCACGAATCCCTTCAGTTTTTTCAATTCGCTCTCGTGAATATCATTTACTCATTCGAAGGACTTATAGCTAGGCAAACACAAGTCGTTGAGTTTTTATCTAACTAGACAAAAATCATAACAAACCTTGCAATAATGAAATAAAGCATAAATCCAAACATGTTCTATTATCATACAACTTTCCAACAATCAATTCACTTCCACTAGGTAGAAAAAGTATCAAGTGCAATAATGAGATAAGAGTGAGCATTGATTGAATGTCAATTGTGTCTAGTTTGAGTCAAATCATGTTGTAAACCATGTTTAATCCCTAGGAGATTGAGCAATCGACTCTACAGTCGTTAACCCCTTGTCACGGTGACCTAACGGTTGATGATACTAAGACTTGCAAATAGCTACGTTATTAAGCCCTAGACCACTCCAAAGAGAACGTCAATTATCGGCCTACGACCTAGCACCGCACAGGGATTGGAACTAAAATCGTATGAATCAACACTATTAACGATGATTCCGCCCGTATCTTTGCTGCAGCGTTCACGTCAACTACCTTCTAAGTTGGCTATTACCTACACCTAAGAGGTAAGGAACAAGTTCTAGTGCAATTCAAGCTCTCAAAGGAAAGTAAACAATCAAAATTCAAACTCAATTCAACACAATATCCATCCAATCAATACTCACAATAGAGTTTAGTTCCTCATACATTCAATTGTGTACAATACAATAGAGAAAATGATAGAATCCATTACCAATTGA
The DNA here is from genome assembly GCA_026898455.1 of Plectranthus barbatus. Taxonomy (NCBI): domain Eukaryota; kingdom Viridiplantae; phylum Streptophyta; class Magnoliopsida; order Lamiales; family Lamiaceae; genus Plectranthus; species Plectranthus barbatus. Next base: position 309,560 of record JAPKLW010000776.1, read on the forward strand.
TAAGTCAAATGATGATCTTCCTCAATTGTCTTCCTTGTACTCAATCTACCTCTTGATCTTCCTTGATCTTCACCAAATTTAGAGGAATGTGGCCTAGATCACCTTGGATGTGGATGGGGAGTGTTTGAAAGATGGATTGGGAGAGAATTCACGTGACGGTTATTTTAAATCTGACCAAAAGTTCTTTTAAAATTCGAAGATCCCCCTTTTATAAATGAGCTAACAGGGCCTCGGATCGCCCAGTCGAAGTATGGCTCGCTCGATCGAAGCTCTAAACCGCCAAACCACTGGTAAAACCGATCTCGCTCACCGGTCAGAAATGGCTCGACCGAGCCTACTCTCTGTTGGTAGGGCTTGGTCGAGCAGGTTCAGCTCGGCCGGTCCTGCTCTGCTCGGCTGATCGAGCTCTCTGTCCGGCTTGGCTCGGCCGGTCGACGCCTCCAATCTTAAAACTCATGCGATTTGCCTCCAAAACTCCACCAAAAATGCTAGTTTATGCTCAAAACACGTCCTACAACATTCAAAATAGAAAAATACGAAAACACGACAAAAGAACAACAAAAACATATGATATGAGGGTAAAATGGCCACAAATATGCACGCTCACACATCGAAAATTAGGTCATTTTACACTCGAATCATAATCCCCCAAACTTGAACCTTTGATTGTCCTCAATCAAGACAAAGTAAAGCAATCTATGAACCTCAAAAAACAACCTCACAGCTCATCTTAATTATCTTGGCATGCCCTAATCAATAGAGATCATCACCTAACTTTGTGACACGGTTAATGCTAAGGACTTGAACCACTCATCAATTTTTGGATAAAGAAATAAAAGCACTCCCTTACGTGTTTATGGACGATGAGAACCACTCATTCACAAGATATCGAGCACAATTTTCATAGGCTTGAAACTATTCTCATCACTATACTACAATGAGTTGGCTCCTAAAATAAAAATGGTCTTTGTTTTTGGTTATAACGTGGCTTACTAAAAGGTAGGTGGTTTTGGGCCAAAGTGACTAAACTTCTCAATTTTCCAAAACCCCCAAACTTATTCTCTTCAATCCACTTCAAACCCGAAGCTTTTTCATTCACAACATTTCTTTTTTCCTTTTCTTTTTTTTTCTTTCTTTTTCATATTTTTCCAACACCATCATTCATTCATTTCATGGTGCCTCTCTTTCTTTTCTCTTTCTCTTTTTTTTTTCTTTTTCTCAAGCACCCAAAATTTTTGTTGGTGCTTCAATTTTTTAGGATTCACATCAATCCTTTATTTCATACCTTCCATGCCTCAATAGTTCAATACAAAGATACCAAACAATTCTCAACCAAACTCTCATCACCGTATTCACCCTCATACACTCATTCCCCCCAAAATTTGTCCTAATAGTTTCAAAGGAAATTCACCATTAAAGCACAATCACAGGGGTCAAAGATATGAAAGGCAAAATTATGACAACAACCACCTTATACTCCCGGAGTGAAAGGTAGGACTAAGAATCGATGGCCTAATATCATTTTTTAGTTACCAAACTAATGCCAAATAGATAGAGAATAAATGCAAGTTCTAGATCTTGTGCTCTCAATCTTGCCACTCACAACCGATAAAGATATGACAATATCATGGCTCAAATCTCACAGCTTTTTGTCAAGTCCTATGCATTAACCACACATAAAACTCGACAATTCAAAAGTTCAACTAAAGCATGCCTTGACAACTAGATTCCGCCTTATCATTGGTCAATGTAAATATCAAGCTCACTAAGTAAATCATGATTTAAACCTCAAGTTCTTGTTTGGGTTCATCACACATACACAAACAAGCACACAACATCCTAACAACAATCTACATGCCATGAAACAATTGTAATGAAACTAATTGGTAGAAGAAACGATAGAAAGCGTTACCCATCGGCACACACGATCAAACCACTCTCCATGCCTTATTTGTACCTACTACAAATCAACACAAACACCACCAAACTATTGAGCACAAACAAGCCAATTAAATTCTCATTTCCACCGACTATCCACAAACCAATCATCACAAAGAATAAAGCAATATCCACTAGCTCCACCATTCATACCAAACCATGTAACATATCCACAAACCAAACCAAATAGAAAGAATTAAATCTCATGCAAGCTCACTAATAATCCATCAACTAACATTTCATCAGTAAAATCAAACATTCAACCATCATCCATATCTAAGAGTAGATCAAATATCGTTATACAACCATATCGAAGAAAATCAAATCATTCAATTCTATTCAAACTAAACTAATCTAGACTAGAAAGTGGTGTAAAGATAGAGAGAAGGGTGAACTAGAGTAGAGCACCGGATACCGACCAATCCCCCCAAACTTAGTCAAGTTAGACTAAGATTATAAAAAGGTATGCGGTGCACTCTCAATCCTCTGGGTCTGGCGGCTGGTCTAGGCAACAGTGCTGGCATGGCATGGGGATCACCTCCTCACAACGAGACATAATTAGTCGAGTCAAAACCAAATGAGCATCAGTACTCATCAACCAACTAGACCGATCCAGCAAATCATCAACCTCCGTAAGAGCACAGTTAGGTAATTCAATTCCCAAGTCACCAAACTTGTAGAAATAACAAATACCCGACTTAGATGGAACCAAGAACGCCTTAGTAACTAATGCGGTCGTATTAAGACTCAAACCTAGGGCAAAAACTCCCGATACAGCAATACCACATGATTCAAAAATAGGAAACAGTAATCCTCCACCACAAATGACTGAATTATAAGAACTGATGGTATTATTCCAATTCTCCATTAACCATCCACCAATAGAAAAAGTCTTACCATGCAGTAAAGCAAATAGAAATTGAAAATCAAGAATGCCAACAATCCCAGTCCCATAGAAACCGCAAGACCATCCCTCAATCATATGATGAAGATAACGAACAACTGGATTCTTAATCAAATGCGACCTACAAGCTGTGATATTAAAATCATGTGAAGGTGCAATTCCAGAAATAGATTCCCAAAATTCAGGAGGACTCATTTCATCAAACATAAATTTTGCATCTCCCGAACACCCAAAAATCACGTCAGTCTCTTGCCTACTAAGGAAAAAATCTTGACCATTGAGTTTGAATTTTACCATTTTCGAAAGACCTTGTGCACTCCACGTCACCCGAACCGAAGCCAAAAGTTCCTTTGTAAGCATCATGTAGGCAGGCCATCTCCCATGGAGTAGTTTCCACCATCCCATACCTTTGAACAAATTCGAAACATCCTTCTTGAAATCCAATGCTTCCAAGGTAACTGGACATAAGTATGTTGTTCCAACCACTTGCCGTTGTGTGAGCATGATGAATCGAGCATAGTCATCGTCGTCAAATCCTTCAGGCCTGCAAATGGAGCAAGAAGGAAAACCACCTCCATGCCGATTAGCCATTGACAAATTGAAAGGTAAGAGTTGTACAAATCAGAGCCAAACAATGTTCAAGGAAATTTAGAAGTGAAGAATCTCGACCGAAATAAGGTAAGGGACAAATGGGCAACATAAAATGCATTAAAAATAACCCGTCGCTCGGCCGAGCCACAGATTGCTCGACCGAGCAAAACCTCTGTCTGTGCTGTGACTTGGCACGATCCAGATCGGCCGAGCCTGCCTCGCTCAACCGAGCGAGGCTTTTATTTGCGATCATTTTGCCTGGCACGGTTGAGCTCGGTTGAGCCTATCTCGCTTGGCCGAGTGAAACCCCCTTTCGATTTTTTCCAAACTTGTTCTTGCACTCTCCCGGTCACTTCGCCTCAAACATTTCCTATCTTCAATCACATTGCCAATCATCATTGTAGAACCACCAACAATCAAGAATCCTTCACATCAACAAACAACATTATTCAACCAAAATCGAAAACTAACAATTATTCAAACATGAAAATTGACAAAATTAAAACCATTGGGTTGCCTCCCAACAAGCGCTTTTTAACGTCGATAGCTCGACGACCATACCTCACAGTCAATCATGATCAAAGGGTGTCGATCCCGAACTCATACCTCGGTCTATAGTCACATGATCCTCCGGGAAGAAAAGCTTCCTTCTTGCACTCCTAGGTGGATCCATATCCACTCGAGCCTTCTTCAATCTACTTTGATCTATCTCATCTTCATCCCCCGGATCTTCGTTGTCTTCATTTTCATTGCCCATGATATTTAAGCCCGGATCATGCACATCCTTCATTTGTTTCTTTTTCCCAGCTTTCTCAACTTCATTATCATTTATATTCTTCGGAGGTAAAGAGAACACAACTTCCTTGCCACAACATCGGAATGTGAGCTCACCATGTTTCATATCGAATAATGCATCAGTCGTGTGTAAGAATGGCCTTCCGAAGATCAATTAAATGCTACCCTTGTTCTTCATATCCACAACAAGGAAATCTCCCGGGAATGTAATGTCAATACTTCCACATGTACATCTTCAACTATCCCCCGTGGGCGAATTAAAGTTGATTCGCCACTTGTAAGACTTGACTTGTAGGTTTAAGTTCTCCAATATCCAACTCTTTGTACAAGTACCACGACATCACATTCACACTAGCTACGGAGTCACACAAGGCTTTCTCGACATTAACATCTCCAATAGCACATCCAATCACAAAGCCCCCCGGATCCTCCTTCTTGCTAGCTATGCTCTTCTTTTCTTGTTCATTATTCTTTACGTCATATGGCTCATCATCCGGAAATATTTCCACTCCAACAAGTTCGTCTAACATAGGCACTCGTTCAATCTCTTCCAGTAGCGGCATTTCAATGTCTCCTTTTCTCACATAATCAAAGAATTGCACATTCTCGGTTTGCTCATCATTCTTTGATTCCACCTTCTCTACTTCAACCTCCTTCTCTTCTTCAACACCCAAACTCAACTCTTCTTCACTTTCCACCATTTCAACCATAGGAGTCATCACTTCAAATTTTTCCTCCATCCTATTTTCACCTTCAACCATATTACATCCTTTCTTTTGTACCAAAAACTGTGAAATTATGATTAGCGAAATAAGCTAAGAATATTCTGATGGCTTCAAGTCTGGCTTCTGGAAGAAAAGTTTCATCAAAATCTACGCCTTCGCACTCTGCATAGCCTTTTGCAACCAATCAAGCTTTGTTCCTCACGATCATGCTAGTTTCATCTCGCTTATTCTTAAACACCCATTTAGTTCCAATAACTGCTTGATGTGTTAGTCTGTCCACCAAATACCATACATTGTAGTGAGTGAACTCAGCTAATTCCTCTTGCATCGCATTTGTCCAGTATGTTGAATTCAAGGCATCTTCAATCTTCATTGGTTTTGATTGTTGAGAAATAATGCACGACAACAGGGTACTTCCTTGGCATGTGCGAACTGGATTTGCAATGTTGTCCAACACAACATCTTCAGGATGATATCTCTACCATCTTGGCTTTTGGAGTTGGCTTACTTCAATAGGTTGAGTGCAAGATCCTAGAAAGTCAATTTCTTAAACTGGAACAGAAGTTAGTGTAGAATCTGAAATAAGTTCTTCCTCTCTTGAAGGTTGATCTTCCAGTTCATGATCTTGCACATAAACTGAATTGTTAGTTTCTTTCGATCCTTCATCTCCAGTTTCCAGTTCCTCGTCTTCTGGAATGATTTCTTCAGGTTGAGCAACTCTAGTTTGTGAATTCTCAGTTTGAGAAATTTCATTTTGAATTCCCCCCTGATTTTTGCCTGCATTTAAGGTTAGGAAATCTAAGGCATCAGCAAGTACTATAGCATCACTAGCCTTTTCGGTAGGATACAATCTAGTCGAGCCAACTAAAAAACTAGAAATTTTGTTCATAGATCTAGTCTGAGAAACTAGAATAGTATCATCATTTTCATCACTCAATTTCTCATTGATATCCTTGATCTCACGAGTGTCAAGTTCCAGTTCTTTCAAGGTCCTGCGCACTAGAACAAACTCATCAAATTCAACATTGCATGTTATCTCCACATGTCCCGTAGTCTTATTGACTACCCTATATCCCTTATGAAAGGGATGTCCATAATCAAGTGTTACACCCCTTCATCAGATTTGGGACCGAAGGTATTCATTTTTGACGTTCCATTATTGTGGACATAACATGGTGAACCGAAAGCATGTAGATGTGTAATAGAAGGCTTACGACCATGATAAACCTCATAGGGAGTTTTGTGATGATTACTGTAGATGGCACTTCTGTTCTGAGTATAGCATGCAGTCATCAAGGCTTTTCCCCAATATCCGTCGCTTAAACTGGCTTCTGCTAGCATGGTCTTTACTGTTTCTTTGAGTGTTTTGTTTCTTCTCTTAGCAAGGCAATTCCAATGTCTGAGGACCTTTTCAGAATTCAGTTCCATTATCGGACGTGGTTCTCTTCACAGTCATTTTGAACTCTCATTATTAGTTCTAGAAGCTAGAGTTTGACCTCGTCCTTAGTTTTCAGACGCCTCACCCAAGTGTATCTCGAGTAATCATCAATAACTACAAGAGTGAATCTTTTTCCTCCAATTGTGTGTGGCTTGACTGGTCCAAATAAATACATATAAAGTAACTCCAGTATCCTATGTGTGCTCGCTGTAACTGGACGGTTTTTGAATAAAGCTTTAGTTTGCATTCCCATCTGACATGCTCTGCAGATTTCGTCCTTCTTGAATCCAGTTTCAGGTATGCCTTCAACTAACTTGTGCTTTACAAGATGTTTGATCGAGTTAAAGTTGAGGTGGCTCAATCGTTTGTGCCAAAGCTTGTTTGTGCCCTCTTGGGAGCTTTTTGCGACAAGGAAAGTGTCAGCTTAGCCACTTTCCGAATCTACGACATAGAGAAATCCTTTTTCTGATTTCTTTCAGTGTGATATCCTTTGAGTCCTTATCCTTGATGTTGCACTCAGCTTTAGCAATGGTCACTTCATAAACATTTTCAATGAGTTGGATAATACTTAGCTGGTTGAAAGAGGTTGGTGACCATTGATACATTCTTGATAGTGATTGCATTGTACTCTAGGCATCCTTTTCAATTCACTCCATCCTTTGAATCATCACCAATCACCACTGGTGGTCCTCTCGTTATTTCCAGTTTTGTGAGCAATTCCTTCTCTCCTGTCATGTGAGCGGAAAATCCACTATTCAGTATCCAAGCCCTTCTCTACTTCTGGGACTAACTTTGATGTCCCTGTACCTGCATTATAAAGAAAGTTAGACCCTAGGCACCCGATTTTCTATCTGTCCTACAGTGTTAGTCTTTGGAATCCAAACTTGCTTCACCATGATGTGTGATGATTTCTTCTCTACCTTACTCTTCCTTCTAAAATAATGAATGTTCAAATTAGTTTCCTTGCAGTTATAACATATTTCTTTACCAATTTCTTAAGCATATTTGGCTCCCTCTAAGGTTGTTGTTTTCTCAATATAGGGACTGAGCTTTTCAGCTTAGAAACTAAAGTTTTGTTGCCTTCAACCTGATCGGCTAAACTGGAGTTTTTGCCCATTTGAGCTACTCCTTTGCCTAACAACCTTACTTCGAAACTAGAGTTTCCTCTGAAATTATGTTCCTTATGTTTTTCAGTTTCAGAAGTAGGTGCATGAATGCTTGAAATATTTTCTTCAAAACCTATCCAAGATTTATCATTGGGAGCTCTTTGAGCTTTCAAGGCATTTACAGTTTTGTAGTGCTTGATTAAAGTGAGCAAATAAATTTTTCATAAGTATCAACTTTAAATTTTAGAGAGTATCATTTCTCAGAAATTATTTGAAAATTTTTAAGCAGGAGGAAATGTTCGTCTCTAAGTTTGGTCAGTTCCTCTAAGTTTGGTCAGTTCCTCAGTCAAAGTAGAACTTTAAGTTTTAGCGAGGTGTTTTCACTGACTAAAATAGATTCAGAGTCCTCCTAATGTATGTACAAGAACAAGAAACAAGTTTAGAGTAAGTTATAGGTTTTTCAGTTTTTGGTTCTTCCATTTCTCCTCTGAAGCATCATCTCCCAATGCGGCCATGAAGACCATTAAAGTTTTATGCTCCACTTCGTCATCTGACGTGTAGTAATCATCATCATAGTCGAAAATATCTACGACTTCAGTTATGGAGAGCATGGCCTTTGCTACAGCTTTGGAAACTCTCTTCTCGAAAATCTTCTTTAATAAAAAAGAGGACACTCATACATGAGGTGGTTGGGAGAATTACACTCTAAACAAGCTTCTGGTGCTCGTTCAATAAACTTTTTATAACCTGCCTAAGAGATTTCTGTTTTGGCCTTTGCTCTCTCGATCAGCTTAGTCAGTTTCCCCATTTGTTCTTCCAGCTCAGCAACGGAAGTCTCATCCTCCTTCTTGTGGGAATATGAGGTTGTAGGAGCATTCTTTGATGCTGATTTCTGACCAGTGGGTTTCTCAGATTGATACGACTTCTTGGGTATTCTCTCGAAGTTCCTCTTTGTTGGGAAATTATTCCTAGATTTATGTTGTAAATCTCCCTTGTAGATAAAATTGTAAAGGTTTGGTTGAATCAAAGCCTTAGTTAGTTTGGTCGATCATTGCTGAAGTCTAAATAGTCTAGAAACTCTATGTAAAGTCCTGTTTAGGAAATATTTCGAGTTGTAATAGATTAGATGTACTTGCGGAAGATTGTTGTAGGATCAACAATTGAAATGAAGACTTTGGAAATTCTGGATGCTAGGAACGTTCTCAGTAGTCAAGAAGATTGCTAGAGAAGTCAGGAGACAGAAATGAATGCTAAGGAGATAGCAGACAAGTTCTGAGAAGAAATGACTGCTAGGAGGACTTACTCAGCAGTTGGAAGAAAAGAGATAGCAGAATGCTGAAGGAGTCAGCATTCAATAAAGTCTAAGAAGATTGCTAGACGTAATAGCAATAAGGAATCAAGACCCAAGTGTTGAATTCCTGAATACACAATTGCTGAGGAGTTAGCAGATTGGATACAAAGCAGAATGCTAGAAGAATTCAGCAGTCAAAAAGGTCGAAGTACTTAGCAGAGTACTCCCAGCATTCTCCTAGAGAATGCTAAGCAAAGGAGATACTCTGCAAACACTTGCTAATACTACCGTTCTGACAAAAGGTACAACCAAGCACGAATAGCCTTCCCGAAGTAGGTAAAAAGGCACTGTACCAAACCGAAAAGGACGAAAAAACAAGTAGCTCTTTTGAATCTCCAGATATAAAAAAGAAGTCCAAAACAGAGAGATCCACTACTACTGCTCAAACAACTCGTGAAAGATAATTATTGTGAGAAAGCGAACAAAAAGCAAAAAGATTAGTCGGTTGAGAGCACATTAAAGAGACAAGGAGAATCTCAAAGCTCTCAACAACAAGTGTCAAACATAAAGGGACTCGTGAATTGAATCACGAAGTCCGTTTGCCAAGATCGTTAATTGGAATATCAAAAATAAATTGCTATGCCTATGATTATTCCTCGCATGCTCCTATTGATTATGCATAGGGGGGTTTATGCAGAATACATGGATTGTAGAAACCTGAAGAAAGAGTGCGTAGAGATTTGATCTTAATCTCTTTTCCCGCGCACAAAGATTAATTCCTAATAGATAAAGGGAATTAAATATATGAAAATTAATGAATAATTTTCGAAAACAAGAAGGAGAGAGAAGAAAGAAGACGATCCTCCTGATCTGATCTTCTGATCTGTATCCCAATTCAATCCGAATATCTGGTGAAGATTCCCTTCGGATTCCTTGCCGGGTTGAGAAGCAGAATTTCCTCATTTCTCAGATCTAGTCGATCACCACATCTCCCAAAATATGGTTTGCTGTATGCAACATATGATCTTGTGGTGTGTAGAGATCTTAGGAACTAAGGCCTATTTATAGGAAAATACTGGACTTCTATTGGGCTAGAGTTTTGATAGACCAGACCAGGGACCAGAATGCAAATAGCAAATAAGGCCTATCGATTAATTGATTCCCATATTCAACCCAGAATATAATTCATTAATTAATATTGATTCATTCCACCAGAGAATGAATATTGTCCTACCTATTTGCTACCACGTTTTCAAGTACGGGTTGCATGGGCTCGGTTTATCCCCACTTTTAAGGTTACAGACATTAGTTAATTAATTTAAGCTCTGACAAGATATTTAATTAATTAACATCTTATATTCCTGAGTCAATACACTTAAACCTTTTCACATATGCATGAATTTAATCAGCCTACAGGACTTTAGCATAACCAACCTTTTGAGCATCTCAGGGAATGTCACCATCCTATACTAGATGTGGTTACCTAGTTCAAGTACCAAACAGTCATACACAGAATGCTATCACCCAAGATACATATATACAAGCTCAACTAGAGCCTTTCATTGCAACTCAAAGTGATACACAAACTGCATATACTTCCGTACCTTCATTTAGGTTTAGGATCTCATCAAGCCATAAAGATATAGATTCTTTTAATGTCAGATAAATGAATCGATCTCAACTTAGGTCCTTATCAATGTGTGCCCCACACCAGCATACCAAGCCATCCAAGATAAGATGCTAACTACCGCGTTTGTTGCAGCCTACACCGACAGTTTATCCTGGAACTGTCTCAGCTGTGAAAATCATTTATATCTCGCTAGGTCAAATGATCCATACGATCTTCCGTGATCTACTACACACCGTATGATCTCCCTATCGATGAGATAAGAGGATAATTGCGTTTGCGACATATGTTTGTTAATTTAAACAGGAGATGAACACACAACATTCATGATTCCCAGTATATTAACCAATCAACCTTATACATAATATACCAATCATAATGCTTTCAGTATATAAATCCATCAAAACTTTGAATATCTGACACTGCATTCAAGAGGATTCCTTGACTTTATTCAAGGAACAATCATTGGGATAACTTCCTTCATAGGAAGCATCCAGCAGTCACATCTCTGAAAAGAGATTGACTACGACTGGCTGTTGCCAAAACCCCCAGGAGAGTTCGGAAGCAACTATAAAGCTTCCATTGTAGCAAGGTTAAGTTTTACGAAGGTGCGCCCTTGACTTAGCTGCAGCTGCCAATAGAAAGATCCAAGTAACGGAGGATAGCTTTGTAGTGGCTGGCTCGAAAGCTCACCACGTGCTACAAGAGATAGGCGAATCCTTGTACTTGAATATATCTTTTTAGTGAATTCTCAGTGTTCGACTGAGGAGTGGACGTAGATCTTTAAGGATCAAACCACTTTAAACCTTGTGTTCTTGTTACTGTTTTATTGTTTTTGTGTGCTTATTTAAAACCTAGCAACCTCAAGTTGCTAGAGTATCTCTGAAACAAACGTAACACCTACCTTGAGCTAAATACTTGAAAATAGACTAGGTGCAAGATACTTAAACTTTCAGCTGCATTTGTTAAGTTAGTCTTCCGCTGCTTTAACAATGACTCTGATCAGGGACCAACAAGTGGTATTAGAGCAGGTTGGTCGTATGACTTACTACTTCTGAGTCGCTTTTGACCAGATCTATATTTTCCTTGCACTGTTTTTTGTTGTTAAGCTCAGGAACATTCAGCTTGCCAAGATGAACCATACTCTTCCAAAGTATAACAAGGAGAAGTTCAACTCATTGCAGAAGATGTCCACCATCCAGCTTCAAAGTATACATCCGAAGATGGTGGACGTTCTCCAGTTGTTGATGGGCAACCAAGACCACCTCCAATGGTTGAGAAGACATTCAATGAATGGACGGGCGAAGACAAGAAAAGAGCTCAGCTAGAGTGTCTAGCAAAGAAGCTCATACTAGACTGTCTACTCCCATTGATGGTTGACAAAGCTCTAGATTTTCACACGGCTAAGGAGATGTGGGACTATGTGTGCGCATCTTCCCAGGAGACAGAGCAAATGAAACAAAACAAACTCCAGGTAGCCGTCGATAAATATGAATCCTTCTCTATGCTTGCAGGTGAATCCATTCAAGCGATGGAAGAAAGATTCAACACCATCGTAGGAGAGCTCAAAAACTTTGGAAATACGTATGATAATGGAGAAATGAAAATTAATATCATCTCCCAACTCTTTCCAATGAGCGATTGGTTCGTGAGGATGACGAGTCTGAGTGAAAAAGACCTCAGCAAAATGTCTACATCTGAGGTATTCGCTCAACTTAAAGCTCACGAGTTTATAATGCATCAATCAAAAAAGAACAAAGCAGTTGTTGCACAAACTTCGTCAACAAGTGTTGTAAACCCAGATGACTTAGCGTTCTTTGCTATGAAAGATGCTTGAAAGTGGAAGCCAAGGAAGCCCTGCCGCACCAATGAAAGATCTGCACCAGCTTTGCCAGCAAAGGAGGTTGCTACTACCTCAAGCTCACAGCCAAAAGATCTCAAGATCAGTGAGCTAGAAGAGCAAATGCAAAAGCTTCAAAAGCTCATGCTGGAAGCCAAAGCAGAAAAAGAAGCCAAAGAAGCTAAGCTCACATCCTCCTCTCGATCAGCAGAAAGGAAGCCTAGGACGTGCTTCTAATGCAATTCGCTAGATCATCTAAAGCACGAGTGTCCTAAGGTGAGCAAGGAGCAAAGAGAGCGCCTCAAGCAAAGGTTTGAGAGGAGAGCTTTCAAAGCAGTCACCAGAGCGCAGCTGATCAGGACAGAAGTGCCCGACATTCCTGACAATGAAGAGGAATACTATTCATCAGAAGAGGATGATGAGGAGGCCATGCTGCTCTTGCTGGAGAATATCCTTGATGATGAGGATGCTGAAGCTGAGCACAATGCTGAATCGGCTCTAGCAGTTGATGCTCAGGAGGTAAATTCTATTAGCATTTCTAGTTCAACAATCATACATCAATCGGAGGATTCTTCTTTAGATTCCGTGGATGATTATCTCACTAAGCTTTCAGTAGAGTTCTAAAAATGTACGCTATTAAAAATGCTATTGTGGGAGAGAACACCTCACTGAAAAACAAAGTTATATCGTTGACCGAGGAAGTCGAAAGACTAACGTCTAATAGTGAGGAATTTTTGAAACTCAAGGCTGATTATTCCAACCTTCTTGAAAATTTTCAAAATATTGAAAAGGAGAATCGAGCTTTGAAGAGAAAATCTAGGGAGGATTGCATTTGTGCTTACACATCCAGCAAGGCAGTTCTAAGTGCCATTGTTAGCCAACAAAGAAAACATTCTGATAAATCTGGGTTGGGTCTTGGTTGTGCTGAAGCCATAGGAAAATCCTCTAAGGAAGTTACGAGTAGAAATGCTGAATCTTCTAAGCAGAAAAGAATTACTTTCGTTTTTGCTGGAAAAGTCAATGTTGAAAAATGTAAGGGAAAGATAATTGATGAGTCGTCAACTGCTTAGCAGAAAGATTGGCGTAAGCAACATAAATCTCCTAGATCTCAGCAGAGTACCCAGAGAATGTCTGCTAAGCATGCATTTGCTGGATCTCAGCAGAGTACCCAGAGAATGCCTGCTAGGCCACACTCAGTAAGGCCTATGATGAATGCTGAGCATTGTGCATCCAATGCTAGGATAGCATATCCTTCCCTCAATAGGGGCAAGCAGGTTGCATACTATGTTGTAAGAGCAGAGTATCCTAAGTACACACCACATAGGAGGAACACCTATGTGAGGCCTGAGTCCAATCGTTTTCCTTTCAAAAGGACTATGAAGGCTAAGCACACTACTCCACCTCGTTCGAATTACACAAGATTTGCTTATCCAACTAAGGTCAAGAAGGTTGCTAAGAGTGATGTCAAGAAGAAAATCTTGTAGATCACTAGATGTGGGTTCCAAAAGAAACCATGATCCATGGTAATCCTGCAGGACCCGATCCTAAGCGGGTACCTAAACAAAATTGTTGATTTTTGCAGGAACAGGATCCAAGAGCGAAGACATCAGGAATGTCAAATGAATGGATCCTAGATAGTGGCTGCTCAGGCCACATGACGGGGCGAGAAGAATTATTCTAAGAACTTGAAAGGATTTATGACCCCATAGTCATGTTTGGTGATAATAGCAAAGGTCGAGTGATTGGGCGAGGATGCATTGAGCAAGATGTAATGCGAATCATCAATGTTGCTCTCGTCTCAAACCTCGAACACAACATACTGAGCATCAGCCAACTATGCGAAAATGGGTACAATGTTAATTTCATTAACATTGGATGTGAGATTGTTGACAATGCTACAGGTGAAGTAAAGCTAAGAGGCATCCGCAAGGGTGGCCTATCACTGTTGATTGGCAAAGTGGCCAACAACATTCATGCTTTGTAGCATTCAACAAGGAAGAGACAAATTGTCTATGGCACAAGAGGTTAACTCATCTGAACTTTAAAACCATTAACTACCTAGCCAAGCATCAATTTGTTGTATGATTGCCTGAGGCGACCTTCAGAAAGGAAGGCGTATGCAAAGCTTTCCAGCAAGGGAAGAAGACAAAAGCATCCTTCAAGACAAACCCGGAGAAGGCCACTTCTGAGAGAATCCTTGAGCTTTTGCACATGGATCTATTTGGCCCAGTCACTCCAGCCACTATAAGTAAAAAGGTTTACACTCTTGTGGATGTTGATGATTTTTCCAGGTACACATGGGTCAGACTGCTAAGGACCAAGGATGAAGTAAAACTCATCCTACCCGAGCTGATCCTCAAGGAGCAGAATAGCAAAGAGGTCACCGTTAAGAGGATAAGATCGGACAACGTGACTAAATTTTGCAATGGCATTCTAATATATTTTTGTGCCGAAGCTGGAATCGGGCATGAGAAATCCACTGCTAGGACTCCCCAGCAGAATGGGCTAGCAGAGAGGAGGAATAGGACCTTGAAAGAAGCAGTGCGGTCGATGCTTGCCGACTCTGAGCTGAGTGGGAAGTATTGGGGCGAAGCAGTCATGACTGCCTGCTACACTCATAATAGGAGTGCAATCAATGGAAGATTCAACAAAACTCCTTATGAAGTGTATAATGGTCGTAAGCCTTCTGTGACTCATCATCGTGCTTTTGGTTCGACATGTTATATTCATAACAATGGGAAGTCGAAGCTTAATACTTTTTTGCCTACGTCTGATGAAGGTGTTTTCCTTGGATATGGACATCCTTCTCACAAAGGTTATAAAGTGTTAAACAAGACGACTCAAATTGTGGAAGTAACATGCAATGTAATTTTTTATGAGTCTACTCTAATGCGTAGGATTTTAAGAGAGGAAAAGGATGACAATCTTGAGGCTAATGATGTCCATGATCAATCTATCTTGAATTCCGTTGAAAATATGCAGATTGATCCGACTAAGTCGATGAATGATTGTAATCCAACTCAGGCGCATTCAACAGGTGACCAAACTGCTGAACCAGCCAATGATGCTAATGATCATGCTTATGCCACCAACCAAATTTATCTTAATGATAATTTTGAGATTCTGGGATCGATCGATGAAGAAGATGAAGATATCCCAAATCCAGGACATATTGTTGAAGGAAGATTGGTCATTGCTGAGGAGATTGCCAAGGAATATGCTGAGGTCCAGAATGCTGAGATTCCAGATGCTGAGACTTCGGATGTTGAGATTCCGAATGCTGCGGTACAGAATGCTGAACCTCAGGTGATTGCTTAGGAGAATGCTCTAGAAGAGAATAATTCAGCAGGCGATGCTAGCAATACAACCCCAGCAACCAACAATCCAGGATCGAGATGGCTACGTGATCATCCACTAGATGCTGTCATTGATGACATCAACGATCCAATAAGGACACACTAAGGAATTGCAATGCTAGCGTGTTACATATCTCATGAAGAGCATACGAAGGTTGAAGATGCTCTACAATCTCTAAATTGGGTGAATGCCATGCAGGGGGAGCTAGCAGAATTCACGCGCCATCATGTTTGGGATCTTGTAGACAGACCCGAGCATTAAAGCGTTATTGGGATGAAGTGGGTTTTCAAGAACAAGAAGGAGGAATCTGGAATAGTCATCCGAAATAAAGCGCTTCTAGTAGCCAAGGGATACAGACAATGTGAGGGAATTGAGTATGATGAGACATTTGCTCCGGTAGCCCGACTGGAAGCAATAAGGTTGTTTCTCGCATATGCTGCCCACAATGAGTTTTCAGTCCTACAGATGGACGTGAAAAGTGTCGTTCTTAATGGTGAGCTCAAAGAAGAAGTGTATGTTGAGAAACCACCGTGCTTCGAACAAGGAAACCAAGTTTATAGGCTCAGGAAAGCCTTATATGGTTTGAAGCAGGCACCAAGGGCATGGTATGGAACTTTGTCCAAGATCCTGCAGGATAATGGTTTCAAGAAAGGGATGATTGATCAGACTCTCTTCTGAATTATTGATGATGGAAGTATTTTACTTGTGTAGATATATGTCGATGACATTATCTTTGGCTCTAAGAATCCAATCTTATGTGAGAAGTTTTTCAGAGCTAATGCAAAGTAATTTCCAGATGAGCATGATGGGGAAGATGTCATATTTTCTTGGAATCCATGCTCAGCAATCGAGCGAAGGGATCTTTATTCATGAGAGGAAGTATACAAGAGATCTCAATGCTAAGTGTAGTCCAGAGAAGACGAATAGCTTAAGGATTCCCATAAGCACGAGCTTCCAGATTTCCATTTATAAAGGAGGAGAACCTGTGAATCCTACACTATACAGAGGTATTATCAGATCATTGCTTTCTCTAACAGCTAGCAAACAAGAGTTTGCGCAAGATATCAAGCAAATCCTAAGAAATCGCATTTGGACACTGCTAAGCGGATAATTCGATACCTCAAGTGCACCGAAGGTCTAGGAATTTGGTATCCAAGGTCCGATGGGCTAGCACTCAGTGGATATTCAGACTCAGACTTTGGAGGGTGCAAGATTGATTGAAAGAGCACGAGTGGCACCTGCCAATTCCTTGGACACAAGCTAATAAGTTGGTTTAGCAAGAAGCAGCAATCGGTGGCGACGTCTACAACCAAAGCAGAATATGTAGTAGGCGCAAGTTGTTGTGCGCAAGTATTATGGATTCGGTAGCAATTACAAGATTATGATATTCCTTTAGAATGCGTGCCAATCTACTTCGACAATAACAATGCTAGGTGCATTACTAAGAATCGTGTTCTTCATTCCAGGATAAAGCATATTGACATTAGACATCACTTCATAAGAGATCATCAAGAGAAGAAGGATATCGATGTTCAATACCTATGCACAGAGGAACAGCTTGCTGATATCTTCACTAAGCCGCTTGCTGAGGCCAGATTTAAAGAATTATGTCTGAAGTTAGGCCTCATGGAGCTACAAAAGGATGGGGATGAATGAGTTCAAACTCTCATTCTTTCTGGAAATCTTGGATTTTCGGAGAAGATGGAGAGAAATGTATACCAGCTTACGTGTTGAAGTGCTGAATTTTTGTTGTTGAGATATGGTTGCTACACAATTGGATGCTGAGTCCAACCTCTCAGCAGATCCTAAGTAGTGTGATATTACACTATGTAATATGCAACAAGTGGTTCAGTGCAGAGGAATGCTTAGTCCAAGCTCTCAACAGTTCTTAAGCAGTGTAATATTATAACAAGTGGTTCAGACGTTTGCTAGAGGTCAAATGTTGAGTCCAAACTCTTAGCATCTCGCCAGAATGCTACGTTATAATATTCAGCAAGTAGCAACAAGTGGCAGACGGTTGCTAGAGATTCATTTCTAAGTCCGAGCCATCAGCAGTCAATATATGGATGCAAGGACTTGAATGCTGAGTCCAAGCTCTCAGCAGTTAATGCGCTTGCTAAGGATCCCAATGCTAGCAGATTGTTGAATCCAAGCTCTCAGCGATCTCTGACTCTCACTGAGAAAGTCAAAGCGTGAACTTTTTGAATTTCAAATTCACTAAGTGTATGTGACACGATACATTCAATGCGTGCAATAGGCAGCAACGAACCAGGAGCCAACACGTCAAAAGCACTCGAGCATTTTGAGGTGTGGGATGTCATACGAACTGTGTCAGATTTTATGAATCATCGATTGGATTTGAAGAGGTGTTACCCCAACCATCAGATCCAGTACTCAGAAGGTATTTAAACGACACTTCGTTAAATTTGTATACCTTCTGATCTTTGAATCATCAAATCCCTAGCCCTAAAAAATTCACTCTCTCAAAATTCTCCCAAATCTCTCAAATATGACTACCAACCCCGAATCCCCTGCTCAATCCCATATGTCGAATTCATCTACGGAATCCCCCACTCATTCCCAAGCATCTATTGTTGTTGCACCCTTTCATGAACGACATTTGCCTGAATTTACTGGGATTATTAAGAAAGAGGATGTTGAGGATGAGATTCCTTATGCTCAACTAGTTACGCTTGCGAGGAAGAAAGAGCAGTCCAGCCTTACAAATTCTCAAAGGAGGGCCGCTTAGATTATGAAGGATCGCATCTCAATTTCCAATCTGGGTGATGGACACCCTTGCGAAGGAACAGGTCGTTGAGTACCTGTCTGCTAAACCTTTGAGGTTTCACCATCACATGGTTTCTGAATTTTATGCGAGGGTTGTCATAGCTGAGGAAAATCAGAAGTCTTTTAAGACCTCTATTTTTGGCACAATCATCAAGGTGAGTGCCAAGGTGCTTGCTACGAAGTTCGAACTTCGAAACTCCGGAGAGCGTGTTACAAGCTACAAGGTCAATAACATAGAAGGGATGAAGGCTCGATGGAATTTATGGAGGAAGCCCGATTTAAGCTAGGATATCCCTTGGAAGGTAGCCACTCCGATTAATCAGTTTCAGAATGAGTACAGATTCCTGGCTGAACTAGTGACTAAAATGTTCCAATGCGACGCAGGTTCATATTCAGAACTGTCTGCAAAGAAATACGCCGTCGTGATGGCGTTAGTTGATGGGATCAAAGGGAACTGGGCAGAGTTTTTCTTTGAGCATTGGTTGGATCACGCCAAGAAAATTTTGAAGATCAAGAAGGAGGGGATCTTCATTTCGAATGTGTACTTTCGTAAGTTAAAGCTTAACATGGGAGACTCAATACTCCCTACTGATTTTATTCCACAGACAAGGAAGAAGCTAGCTCATGTGGACCATTCGTGTCCACTCATGCTAAAGGGGAAATCCAATGTCAACCCCAATATCCCTACATCTCCTGACGATGTTCATCCAGCCGATTTAGTAGTCCAACAGCTGGAGCATGCCAGTCCTCTAACTCCTGAGGAAATTGCTGCTGCCAGGAAGGCTGCAGAAACAGCAAGGTGCTTCTAGGACCTAGCTGATATAGAGAAGCTCGGAGAGCTTCCCGCTGAGCAAATGGGTCCACTTGCTGCTGAGGTACCAAAAAGGAAGAGATCATAGGTCGCTGCACCTGAAAAGCCGCAGAGGAGAAGGCGACTTGTCAAAACTGCTGAGAAAGAAGCCTCTAAGAAAGCAGCCTCTGATAAGTCTTCAACTACTGAACCTGTTGCTGAGGAGCAAGAGCAAGTCACTCCTCTCTCTGCTAAGCCTTTTGCTGAACGTTTTAAAGTTGTGAGGGAGAAGAACAAGAAGAGGAAGAGGAATCAAAAGGATAAAGAGAAGAAGGATTACAAGAAAGTGATAGAGCAAATCACTTTTAACGTCAGGGACAGAAATTTTGAACAGGTCAAGGCAACTGCTGACGATCTTGTAGCGAAGAAGGCTGCTGACGAGCTAGCAGCAAAGGAAGCTGCTATGTTGCTAGAGCGTACAGCTCAGGAGGCTACTAGGTTAGCAACAAAACATGAAGCTCGTGAGGCTGCTAAGCGAAAAAGGAAACAAGCTATTCAGGTTCCCACAACCACTCTTTAGCCAGAGCACGATGCCTTGTCCGATAAGGATTTAAACACACTTTTGGAGGCAAGAGTCTTTGATGCTCCAAAACATCCTGAAGGCCAAGGAGGAGTTATTATTCGGGAGCATACTACTCAATCAGCTCAAGATATGGATATTGGAACTTCTGGTTAGGGACAGAATGCCGAGCACGTGGCTAGCATTTCTCAGAATGCTGAGGAGAGGGCCAACAGCCAAGTGCTGACGAGGAGCCTAGCACCGCTATTCCCTCATCTGCTGAGGCAATGCAAGCAGATGAACCAGACGAAGGATTTTAGGCCTCATGTTATTCCGAGTCTGATTCCGATGGAGAATCTGAAGATGTTAATGATGCCAGATTCCTCAGTAAGATTCCTACCGGCACAAACGAGATGCTGCGAGTTCCCTTCAAATGACTCCCAGGGTGCAGATTCACGACAAGGAGAGTAGCACAATGGTGTGCTCCCGTCTTTCTTGAAAAAGAGGTAAATTCTGACCTCTTTTCTATGTTTTCTGAGATTGAGGGATTTTTTTTGGCTGAGATAGAGCGAGACATTGCCAATGTCTTCTATGTTGAGTTGGATGAAACCACGAAGGAAGGGAAGTTGTTAAGCACTGAGTTCAGGCGATGGAAATTTTTTTATTACACCATGCATCAACTGTGTTTTGAGGAGAGGATGATTGTTATAACAACCAAGGGGCTTAACTTCTAGAGAAAGGAAGAGCAATGGGCAAACAATTCGATAGATCAGGTGCCTGGCACCAAGCAATTCTCTGATAAACAAGTCCTTGCTTGACTTCAGGCTATTCGAGTCAACTGGATGTTCTCTACTTCCTAATCTCTACCGAAATCATCTTTTCTTCAAGATGGTCATTCCAATGCTCGTATTAAGCTCTCCAAACGCCAGGCCAGAGCCGCTGCAGAATATTGCAGGCGTCAAGCAGAATTTGAAAGTCAGAAGAAAGAGCGATTGCTGGCTAGGATGGCTGCTGTTAGAGAGCAAGATAAGCTAGAAAAGAACCAGAGCCGTGAGCTGACCGTACATCATGACAGAGCGGAGGAAATGCTTGCACTTTTCTTGGAAGGTAATATCTTGGAAGTGGCTTGAGCTACACGAATGGCTGAAATGGCAGAAGAAAAGGCAGCCCAAATTGCTAAGGACATGGAGGAGGCATGGAGGATTGAGGAAGCGGAGCGAATTGCAGAAGCAGCTCAATACTTGGCGGCACAAATTCAAGAAGCAAAAACTGCCAAACTTGCAAAGGCTCAGAAGGAAGCCTGGAACATAGAGGAGGCGGCGCGCATACACGAAGAAGCTATGTACATTGAGGCCCAAGGGAAAATTGATATTCAAATGGAAGAAGCTGAGTCTGTTACAGGCGGCGAATTTGTGCTAACAACTTCTTCCTTGGATGCCCTGCCTGTAAGTTCTGTAAGTTCAAATGACTTTCACTCCTGTGTTCATGCAGTTGTTCAGTCTGCGCTTCAACATGCCCTGTCCACTACCATCCCCATAGCCATTGCTGAAAAAGTGGCTATGGAGGTTGCTGATGTAAGGAGAGAAGTGGAGGATGTGTGAAGTGTAGTTTCTGAAGTACGAGGAGAAGTAGCAGAGGTTAAAGGAGACGTGTCAGGAGTAAAGACAGATATGGCAGTGATGAAAGAAGAAGTAGCCGATTCTCAGCACAAGCTTGTGCAAAGTGTTCAATCCTTTTCTTCTACCTTTTTGGCTGCAATCAAAGAGGGAAGAACGGAGAATTGCTGAAGCCGAGAAGAGGAAGCAAGAAGAAGATGAAATAGCTGCCAAAGACTAGCAGAAGAAGAATTGAAGAAGAAGGAGGTCGAACTCAAGTTGAGGAAACTTGAGATGGAGAACGAGAAACTTGCTAAAAAATTGGAGAGGGAGACTACTGACCGAGAAGCAAACAAAGCACTATATGACAAGTTCATGCAGATGGCTATGAGCAAATTTGATGAATATGACTAGAAGCCTGCTCCCGACTCCTGAGGCGAAAATTGATATGTTAGCAAGATTTTTGTAATCTCTTTTGTCTTTTTTAGTTTCGATGTACTTGTACACTCTCAATCATATATATGAAACCGAATCAGATCTAGACAATTACTCAATGTACACTTCTGAATTTTTGCGTGTTTGAGTTGATATACACTATTCGTGTATTCAATGAAATCGCATGTGGATGCTGAGTTATTTGTTTTGTGATTGGTGGTAAATGCTTATTGTTTGATTGGGTGCTAGATTCTAGCATATTCCTATGAAGCATTTTACTTGTGTTTTAATCGAGATTATTTCCCAGCATTTATTGAGGGGGAATTTATTTAAAATCAATCCTGTTAGGATCAAGATGGTTAAATTCTGAGCTAGACTGCTAGAATAGTTATGATACTTAGAAATTCTTGTAAACTAAGAAATTTTTCCTTCTTAGATTCAACAATTGATAGTAGTCTTTGATCGCACCAAAAACGGGGAAATTGTTGGGAAATTATTCCTACATTTATGTTGTAAATCTCCATTGTAGATCAAATTGTAAAGGTTTTGTTGAATCAAAGCCTTAGTTAGTTTTGTCGATCATTGCTGAAGTCTAGATAGTCTAGCAACTCTATGTAAAGTCATATTTAGGAAATATTTCGAGTTGTAATGGATTAGAAGTACTTGCGGAAGATTGTTGTAGAATTCAGCAATTGAAATGAAGACTTCGGAAATTCTAGATGCTAGGAACGTTCTCAGCAGTCAAGAAGATTTCTAGAGAAGTCAGCAGACAAAATGAGTGCTAAGGAGATAGCAGACAAATGTTGAGAAGAAATGGCTGCTAGGAAGACTTACTCAGCAGTCGTAAGAAAATAGATAGCAGAATGCTAAAGGAGTCATCAAGACCCAAGTGCTGAATTCCTAAATACGCAATTGCTGAGGAGTCAGCAGAATGGATACAAAGCAGAATGCTAGAAGAATTCAGCAGTCAAAAAGGTTGAAGTACTTAGCAAAGTGCTTGCAGCATTCTCCGAGAGAATGCTAAGCAAAGGAGATACTCAGCAAACACTTGCTAATACTACCGTGCTGACAAAAGGTACAACCAAGGATGAATAGCCTTCCCAAAGTAGGTAAAAAAGCACTGTACCACGCCGGAAAGGATGAAAAAGCAAGTAGCTCTTTTGGACAAAGGAGACGTTGTGTCTAACGGGTCTGGAGATTAAAAGTTTGAATCTCCAGATATAAAAGAGAAGTCCAAAACAGAGAGATCCACTACTACTGCTCAAACAACTCGTGAAAGACAAGTATTGTGAGAAAGCAAACAAAAAGCAAAAAGAGTAGTCGGTTGAGAGCACATTAAAGAGACAAGGAGAATCTCAAACCTCTCAACAGCAAGTGTCAAACATGAAGGGACTCGCGAACTGAATCACGAAGTCCGTTTGCCAAGATCGTTAATTGGAATATCAAAAATAAATTGATATGCTTATGATTATTCCTAGCATGCTCCTATTGATTAGGCATAGGGGTTTTATGCGGAATACATGGATTGTGGAAACCTGAAGAACGAGTGCGCATAGATTTGATCTTGATCTCTTTTCCCGTGTACAAAGAATAATTCCTAAAAGATAAAGGGAATTAAATCAATGAAAATTAATGAATAATTTTCGAATAATCATTCAAGAGGATTCCTTGACTTTATTCACGGAACAATCATTGGGATAACTTCCATCCTCGGAAGCATCCAGCAGTCACATCTCTGAAAAGAGATTGACTACGACGGGCTATTGCCAAAACCCCCAGGAGAGTTTGGAAGGAACTATAAAGCTTCCATTGTAGCAAGGTTAAGTTTTATGAAGGTGCGCCCTTGACTTAGCCGCAACTGCCGACAGAAATATCCAAGTAACGCAGGATAGCTTTGTAGTGGCTGGCTCGAAAGCTCACCACCTGCTACAAGAGATAGGCGAATCCTTGTACTTGAATATATCTTTTTAGTGAATTCTCAATGTTTGACTGAGGAGTGGACGTAGATCTTTAAGGATCGAACCACTATAATCCTTGTGTTCTTTTTACTGTTTTTTTGTTTTTGTGTGTTGATTTAAAACCTAGCAACCTCAAGTTGCTAGAGTATCTCTGAAACAAATGTAACACCTACCTTGAGCTAAATACTTGAAGATAGACTAAGTGAAAGATACTTAAACATTCCGCTGCACTTGTTAAGTTAGTCTTCCCCTGCTTTAACAATGACTCTGATCAGGGACCAACACTCTTCTTGAAGAAGGCATCATCTTCGTCATGGGTAAGTGTACTGGAACTTCGAACTGCCTCATTCTTAATTACCATTTTGATGTCCCACTCGTGTGCTTGAAGTTGGGAGAATACATCTTTTGTCGACATCTTTGACAAATCATCTCCTTGATGCTAGTGTTCTTCACAAACCAATCTTCCTTGGGCTTCTTCGAAATGATCTTTGCATTTAGATGAGCAACTGAGTATTCTCTCCTCAAGTTTTTGAGTTCGCACACTATTTCATTGAATCTGGCTTCCATTGATTTGATGTTTTAATCGGGAAGCATTTTGAAGGATTTAGACTTTTACACGGAGATTTGTATATTATTGCACTTCATTTGATCAGTTTCTTGGCATTTAGTGCCAAGGAAATCTCAAACTTGTTTAGCACTATCGTACTCCAAAGCTTCTTCAACCAGGGCTTCTCGTACGGATGTAAGGATCAGCTCGTAGGCCATCTGTACAAGTTGTAGATGGTTCTTATCATCTATTGTCCACTCAGAATATGGCTTGTCCATGATCTCTGATCCACCTATATCTCCGATTTGGATGTTGACATTCGTGATCTTTAGAGGTCCATTGGCTATTACTTTAGCCATCTCTGGGTGGATGTTCTTCAACTTTATGAGAGATCTCTTCTTCCACATGTTGTACTTTTAAGCAGAATACTTGGGAAGCTTTGTGATATTCATCATCTTTTATGTACTTGAGCTAAATCACAGAAAGAAACAAGGGCAACGAATGGATCCAGTCCTAAGAGATTCAACAACGACCAGCCTGTAAGGATTGACCAGCGTTGATACCACTTGTTTGTCCCAAGATCATAGAAGTTTTGTATACACTGGAAATATTAATATGTTTGCACTTCTGAAAACTGAAACTTAGTTTTCAGTTTTCAGTTTCCCAAAACTTGATTTATCTCAAACTTAAACTTCTGTTGGCCTAAGTTTCACTTCACCGATATACACTTCAATACATAGAAAGTATTGAGTGTTTTAAAAAAGCTTGAAAACTTAACTTGCAGAAACTTAAATAAAGCAGTAAATGATTCAAGATATTTATAGTGGTTCGGAGCCTTAATTCCTACGTCCACTCTTCGGAACATAATCCGAGAAATCACTAAGTAACAGATTACAAGACTTCTCATGATCTATAACTAGCCCTTTGGATACCGATGTCCTTCGTCCTGCTAGGTCACTCACCCAGAAACCTTGATGTTTGCTTCCTTCTTGAGTATGAAGTAAGGCGCACCTCGCACCCTTCAAAACTGGAATTGTAGATGTTTGTTGTTTGTCCCAAAACTTTAATGGTTAGAAATAACCGTAAGAATCAGAATTCCAGAATTGAAAACTGACAATTGTGTTTATTACTTGAAAAGTAATAAACTCCAAATGATTAGCTTTGGCTTAGAAATCTTAAGCCTCGTGTTTAGAGACATGAAATATTCAGAGAACTTTAGAGAGCTTTTGAGCTTTTACTTTGATAGAATTTTGGCTTAGTTTCACACGAGTTTCAGCTAGTGGTTTTTGTTAAAGTGGTTAGCTATTTATCGGTAGATTGGAGACCATTTGAATTTCTATCCGTTAGAGACAAGAAATCAACTGTTAGAGACAAAGGGAGTGTCGTCCAATCATAGCCCATTCTTTGTCTACTGTAGCAGCTTGCTCTCTGCTCTGCTCTAGTTTGATTTTGACTTTTGCAGGGTACTTACATGATTGTTGGTCGACACTTTAAGGAATCTTGGATAAGACTTTGAGTTTCATTTAGATTCCTTTTGTCTCCTTGCTTTTCACGTGCTCTTTAAGCTTTGAAACTGAAAATTGGAATTCTCCGAATTTCATGTTAAAGTTTCTTGTTTCCTTTGGTGAAAAGTCAGTTTCCAGAAACTGATTTTCTGTCCTTTTCTAGTTTTAAGTTCCAAAACTAGATTTCTGATTTCTAGTTTCTTAGTTTCTTCATCTTTAAGTTTTGAAACTTGATTCCAGCATCTCGAGCCTTAGCTCCTAACAATTTCCTTCTTTAGAAACTAAGTTTCTGTCTTCTCAATCTTCAGCTTCCAGTTCTTAGTTTCTATTACAACTTGATTAATACTATACAAAAATTACATGTAGAAACATACTAGAAACTTAAAGCTAGTCTTGACACACCAAAACATCAAATAAAGGGTAAACTAGTTTCCGAGTATCTAACAATTAGTTTAAAAAACACTCAAGAAATTATTAATATCATATATGGGTATGCATATGTATATATACAGAGAATAGTTCAAATAAAAATTAAGTTGAATTGAAAATTCTTTACACAACATGATAATCTAACACGGATTCATTCATTAATAACAGGTTTAAATATAATATGACATATAAAATTCTAAAATGAACACGACACAATCTATTAAACTCTAAACACGAGTGCGATGTGACATGACAGAAACACGATACACACCTATTAAGAACTCAAAACTCGATCCAACAACACAATATTAATACGAACACTACACGAACACGACATAAACATATATTTATTATGAAAGTTATGGTAGGTAACACGAATACGAGATATTATCGCATAGCACGATCCAATACAAATATTGTTGGTCCTTGCTTTTCAGAGTATATAAAAGTTGCACAACATAAATAAATGATTTATGATGCATGCACCTTATCTAAACTGAGAGTCAATCTTAGTTCGGTTATCAAAAGCTCAGTTAGGTATTTAAGCCCGGATAGTCTTTAAGTCGGTTTTAGTTTTTTACTGCAATACATGAGTGTTGAGTTTTAAGATAAGTAAGCTGATAAACAAAAACAATAAAAAAACAGAGGATTATAGTGGTTCGGACACCAAGAGGTCCTATGTCCACTCTTCAGACTAGGTCAAGAAATCCACTAAGTGTCAAATTATACAAGGTGCTACTACAATCTATCGTTTGCTGAAAGATGCCATGTCTTTCAGTCCACAAGCTCACTCGCCTGGTCCATTGTTCATCCTGCACTTTGCACATCCTCGGAGTATGGGCACACCACACAGCCTCGTCGTCGCCAAAATAGGGTAGTGTACAATTCACCCTTGAACTATCAGCTTGGCGGCAAGTACACCCGTAAGAATCAAAGTACCAGACGTACTTGACTGTTGTAATCTTTCTTGGAAAAAATATTAATAAAGAGTAACTCAAGAATAGATTATTCTGAGTCTCATGTTCATAGCAGTGAAACATAGAAAGCTTTTCAAAACCTCAAACGTTGAGTTAAAATTTAAGCAGCGTTTCAGCATGTTCGTTACTAGCAGTTTTGGTTCTTGAATATATTGAAGTCCTCCACTATTTATAGGTAGAGGAGTGAAAATTAAATCTTGGAGCGGTTAGACACTTCAGATTTTCGACCAATCCGATGTTCTCTCACTCTGCGCGGGTAGGTAGCCTTTTTCTGAAAAGGTACAATACTTTTCCTATTTTTCTGATCGCGACAGTGACTGTTCACCCTTTGGCGGCTATATATCAGTCAGAAGAATCTTTGACTGTTTAGTTCGAGGAATCAAGACTGAAGTCTTGGGCTTTTAGACTTTAACGAATCTCCAATCCTTAAAATTTGTACTTGTCAGTACCATTCCTCAAATATATTCTCATTGTCTCAATGTGCCGGGACTAGAACTAAGGTTTAATGCTTGTATCGTCATGCTTGATATTCCATCCTGGCGGACATCATCATACAGTATATGCTTGGTCCCCTTACTGGTAAGTTTGGTATCCTGGACAAGTGGGTCCTAGATTGGTCAGTCCGAGACTAGTAAGTTTATTTTTTATGTCACTCCAAACTCATCAGTTTCTTTTAAAACCTAGACTGATCAGCTCCATACCGAGCTACAGTATGTTTGAGTCTTCTTGTGCTTCCAAACAGATTGCCCAGTCTGATCACGATGAGCAACTGACTTTCCATTTTTTTACAAATGAAGTCTACCAACTATAAAATCACGGAAAATTCCCACTCAGACCCAGCCTAATCTACTTAAGGATCTTTCCCCTCAAACTAGGAAAGATATTGCTCGATTAAAATATTCAAAATAAGAATATAGCAAAAATCTTAAGTAAAAATTGATGGATTTATATACTAAAAGCATTATGATTGATATATTATGAACATGGTTTATGGTTAACATGTTGGGAATCATTATTGTTCTATTATCATCTCCAGACTGAATTAAAAAATATGTATCGCAAGTGACTCTAATCTCTTATCTCGTCGTTAGGGAGATCATATGGTGGTTGTAGATCACGGTAGATCCTATGAATCTCTCGACCTAGCGAGATATAAAGGTTATCACAACTGAGACAGTGCTAGAATAAACTATCAGTTTAGGCTGCAGCACAGTCAGTAATTAGTGGTTTATCTTGGTCACTAGATGTGCTGATGCATTTGGTACGTATTGATAGGACCTAACTGAGATCGATTCTTTTATCTGAAATTAAAAGAATCTTGATCTTGATGGCTAGATGAAATCTAATGCCTAATGAAGGTTCAAGAGGTATACATAGGGTTGACTCACTTTGAGATACTATGGTAGAGAGTCTTACATGTACTCGTATACATGTATCTTGAGTGGTAGCAACTTGTGTATGACTTCTAGTTGTTTGATAAGGTAACCATATCAAGTATAGCACGGTGAGATTCCCTAAGAAGCTAAAAAAATGTTCACTATGCGAAAGTCTTGTAGGCTAATTAAGTTCAAGACTAAGTGAAAAGATATTGAGTGGTACTATTTAGGAATAAAATATATTAATTAATTTATAGACTTGTCAGAGCCTAAATTAATGAATGAATGTTTGTAAATATTTGGGGATATACCGAGCTCATGCAACCTATTCTTTATAACATGGTAGCAAAGAAGTACGACAATATTGATTCTCTAGAGGCTTGAATCAATATTAATTAATTAATTTTATTCTGGGTTGAATATGGAAATTAATTAAATGAGAAGCCTTCTTTCCTATTTGCATACTGGTTTCTGGTCTGGCCCATGTAAAACTCAAGCCCAGTTGGGATCAGAATTTCCTATAAATACCCTAGTTCTCAGATCTCAATACACAACAAGATCATAAGTTGAGAAGCAGCAAACCAGAGATTTGGGAGCTTTAGAAATTGAATGGATATGAGATAAGGGAAGGAAATTCTGCTTCTCGATAGGCACATAATCCAGAGGGAATCTTCACCAAATATCCAAATCAGAGCAAAGGGATACAGATTAGAAGATCAAATCTCTTCTTCCTCTCTCATTTTCAAGTTTCTTCAGATAAAATCAAATATTTAATTCTGATCTTTTTAGGATTGAATCTTATTGCACAAGAAGGATTAAATTTCAAATTCCTGCACAACTGTTTAGAGCTTAAATTTATCCAAGTATTACGTAAACTTTCTTATGCATACTATAGGAGCATGCTAGGTTTTGATCATAAGCATATTAATTAATTTATGATATCAGATAATTGGTCCTTGGCATTCGGATTATGCAATTCAGTTTTCTAGCAAAAAATCCCTTAAAAAACATAATATGCTAATTACACTTGAAAGTGTAAATTCAGCCTAAGTAAAATTGACTCAATGTTGGACAAAAAGGATTTGTCATCAACTAGTCAATTCTTTCCATTAAAATGAGATCATTGCAAGTACAAGGATAGAACTACCAGAGTCTATATATCAAAACATATCATTACAGGAAGATTGAGGGTTAGCCTGATTTCTTTTTAGATCTAGATTTAGCTTGCAAGCTTGGCTATGTTTCTTAGAGAGGCAATCAAATATGCTATCTTGGCCATGTCCGCTTCAAGTTTGAGCCTGCTCTCTTCTTCTCTCCTCAGCTGCTCCTCCTCAGCTTTGCTTCGTTCTTCATGCTCTCACCTCCTCAATTCTTCCCCCTCTTTGACCATACCTAAATAGGTAGTCACGGTAGAGGTCACCGTATTTATCTTCTCCTCAATAGCTATTGTCAGTCTCTCTTGGGGTATATCTATTTGATGTTGGACCTGTTCTGCGACAAGGTCATGGATATGTGCTAGGAGCTTGGACTTGTCGTTAGGTTCTGCGTCAGTAAGGGAAGTGGAAGCTTCAGCTTGAGTAATTGTGAGGGGTGT
The DNA here is from genome assembly GCA_026898455.1 of Plectranthus barbatus. NCBI lineage: Eukaryota > Viridiplantae > Streptophyta > Magnoliopsida > Lamiales > Lamiaceae > Plectranthus > Plectranthus barbatus. The sequence continues at coordinate 339,724 of JAPKLW010000776.1, forward strand.
AAAAGCTTCATTTTGTTCTTTAGTGGCCACAACAATTAGACAATTCACCTCCAGTTCTCCTCGAACAATTGGCACAGAGGAGGTGATGGGCACAATTTACAGTATCTTCGTCCTTGTATCCTTGGCTTGGAAGGCTCGAACCTCTTCATCTGCTTTCCTCATCCTCATCAGTTCCCATAGATGCGCTACATCAAGGAGTCATCATGGTGAGTATGAGCGCAATGGATGGAGCTTGATGATCAGCCGCAGATTTGAAAAATGATATAGAGAATTTTCTTCAAACAGAGTCTGCTTAATCTCAAGGAAAGGTTTCTCTGGCTTCTTCTTAGGAGGTAGGCCATCAGTCACATTTTTGAGGCAAAATTTTCTGATTTTTCACAACCTCTTTTTGATAAGTTTCTTCTTGTATTGTTTGCACCTTGGGTTCTTCTGGCCTATCCACTCATTTTCCCACTCCTCTTCATACCTCCAGAATGATTACCCCAGACAGGCATAAAGAATAGCTCGCTCTTCATGGTGAAGTTGATGAGTGCATAAATCATAGATCCTCCATCTCCTGAACTCCTTCTGCGGTAGTGATGAAACTAGTGACTCGTCTATTAGATATTTTGCATAGGTTGTGCTGATTTCCTCGTCTATCAATTTCTCCACGCATTTGATGATGGCAGCAGCTTGTGCGAACACATGATTGTTTGCCTCAAGGAGTGATTGGAGAGGGAGACACTAGGTTTTGATTCTTTGAGTTGACACGTCTGGATAGGGTAGACCAACCAAAGGAACCAAGTGAAAGATAAGCTCGGGTTGAGTTTTGCTGAGTGGCAGCATGCATGATTTCCAAGGATGAATGGCTTTTACCCTAGCCAAGAATTCATCTCTAGTCTTCGAGATAATCATCCAAATACTCAATATCTATGAGGTCTTCTTTTTTCTCTTCGGAATATCCAAATCTGCAGCCAGTAAGGGTCGACCTCAATCCCGTTCGAGAGGGTCTATATTAAGGGGCCAAGTCCAAACAATCGAGAAATCTTAGCATTGTTTGAGCGGTTGAAACATCACACAATCGACCACTAATAATAAAAGAAGGATCCTTTACCTTGATGATGACCCAAAGCAGGACGAGCTATCACATTCATAGTACAAAAAGACTATTTCGTAACTAATCCCCAGAGTCCCAATATTAGCCCCAAACCCCCTTCAATCACAATGATCATGACCCCTAGCTAGGCTAAACATGTATTAAAAGTTGAATATCAAATGAATAAAACATAACAACAACTTTTCTCACTTTTGAATAGTATTTCGCTGTCTTTTTCATTTCATCTATCCTTTAAGTCTCAATAACTTTAAATCAAACATTAACAGTGCTTATAATTATTTTTATTGTTGCTTCCAAAGGTTAGTGTATTCACCAATTAGATGCTAACAATGCCTTCTTACATGGAAATCTCTCTAATGACATATATATGCTGCCTCCCCCCGGTTGTTCCAACGCTGAGGTTGGTGAAGATTGCAAGTTTAAAAAATTACTGTACGGGTTGGCAATGGAATGGTGAGTTAACTACCCTCTTGTTATCCTATGGTTTTGTACGTGTTGATATTCAACAAAATAATGAAAGCAAGAGTGTACATTCAGATACAAAGCAAGATGGTAAAGCAACAAAGAGTGCCATGCATGCAGACTTAGACTAAACATGTCAACATCCACCTAAGTTGTATTCATCTCGTGTATAGTTCGTGAAATAAGTCTATCCACCAGGTACCACACATTGTTGCGAGTGAAATCTCCTAGTTCCTCTTGCATCGCGCTGATCCAATCCATTGATTGAAGAGCATCACCAATCTTCACAGGTTCAATCTGGGATATAAAAATAGGATATCAATGCACTGCATTGTCTTGTTCGAACTTGATTTCCAGTATCATCCAGAATAGCTTCTATAGGATGATCCTTTAGCCAACTGGGCTTCCTCACTACTTTGGCCTCAATGGGAGTTTCTGTGAGCTCAGTTTGAACTACTGGGGGTTCTTGGTGAGGTGGTTCAACTCCTTGCTCTAGAACTGGATCCTGCACAGTAGGTGCATTGTCAGAAGGAGCTGCTTCCTAGACTACTTCAGGGTTGACCTCCTTGGTTTCTGGCTGCTCTACTTCCAAGGCTACTACATTGGCTTTAGGGGGCTTCTCTTCATTTTGATCTTCTATATTTATGAATTTTAAGGCCTCAGCAATGACATTGGCATCATTGGCCCTCTTGGTTGTTTGAAGTCCAGCCGAGACAACTGGAGTCTCAGAATCATCATTCATAGATCTAGTCAGAGGAACTATTTGATTATGTCCAAGACCAGTTTTAGGTTCCTCATTGACATCCTTGATCCCATGATTTTCCAGACCCAGTTCTTGAAGTGTCCTGCGCACTAAAGTAGCTTCATAAAAAAATGACATGTTATTTCCACAAGTTTGGTGGTCTTATTTAATACCCTACATCCCTTGTTTGAAGGATGTCCATAACCAAGAAACACACCTTCATCAGCCTTAGGACTATAGGTATTCAATTTTGACTTCCCGTTGTTGTGGATATAACATGGAAAACCGAATGCACGAAGATGAGCTATAGAAGGCATACGATCATTGTAAATTTTGTAGGGAGTCTTGTGTAGCCGTGTGTTGAATGCACTTCAATTTTGAGCGTAGCAGTCTGTCATCAAGACTTCTCAGCAAAATCTCTTTCCCATATTGGTCTCAGCCAGCATGGTCGTCACGGGTTCTTTGAGGGTTCTATTCCTTCTCTCAGCAAGGCCATTTTGTTGTGGAGTTCTTGGAGTAAATTTTTCATGCCCAATTTTGATTTCAGCACAGAAGTCCATGAGAGGTCCATTGGAAAACTTTGTTCCATTATGGGACCTTATCCTCTTGATTGTCTCCCCTTTGTCATTTTGTGTTGGGATTATATACTGAAAGCATATATGATTAAGTGTTTTGTACACCGGTCTTCATATATGTGTTGCTACAACAATGCTCGCTGTCTGATGAAACAAACATACAACGAACCATAATATCCTATTATCTCGCTTATAAGGATGACCATATGGTGTGTAGGAGATCACCGAGGATCATATGAGTCGTTTGACCTAGCGAGATATAAATTGTATCACAGCTGAGACAGTCCCTAGATAGGCTGTCGGTCTAAGCTACAGCACATCGGTTCATAAGTGGGCTTATCCTAGCTACTTGATGTGTCGGTACATGGTTATGTATTGATGGGATGTGCCATTCTCATTGACATATGAATGAGCCAGATCCCTAACATACTTCTTATGATCTTAAACCTAACTGAAGGATAAGGGACACACACAGATTGACCACACTTTGATTTACAATGGTGCGAGTCTTACATGTACTCTTATACTCGTATTTTGGGTGTTGGCAATTTGTGTGTGGCCTGCTTAGGCGGGACGTTTAGGTAAGCATATCCGTTTCAGGATGGTGACATTCCCTGAGGAGCTCACAAGGTTCATTATGCTAAACCCTGCAGGTTGAATTATTTAATTCAGGCATAAGTGAAAAGGACTGAGTGGTATTACTCAGGAAATAAGAGATTAATTAATTGTGGCAGATTGTCATAAGCCAAATTAATTAATGAATGTCTAAAACCTTAAATATGTGGATCATGTTAGTTTGGTGCAACCCGTTCCTAATAACGTGGTAATAAAGGGGAGAGTCAGCATTGTTACCGTGGTGAAGGTTAAAACAATTTTTTATTAATTAATTATGTTCTAGGTTGAACAAGGAAGGATTAATTATAAAAGAGGGCCCACTTTATTATTTGCATCTGGTCCCTGGTCTGGCCCATGAACTGCTCAAGCCCATTAGGGTTAGGGTTTCTCAAAACCCTAACACTATATAAAGGCCTTCTCTCTATCAGATTATTAAGAATGAGGGTTTTCAGTATATTGAGAGAGAATGGCGGCGCGCCTGATCCGGTGGGAGAAATTGATCGTCTTCTCCAGATCTCGGATCCAACTTGGTAGATAATCCTCACTAGATTTCCAAGGAGCAAGGGAACAGATCAGAAGATTAGATCTGTAGGAACAACTGTTCATCGTCGGCGTTCAGATTCAGATCCAGATCTATTTCATCATTATTGGCTTCGATCTAGATCTGTAGATCAAACGGTGAAACCAGGTATTCTCTAAATCCATCCTCTACAATTAATTTTGTAGGAGCATGCATAGGATCGCATGGTTTATTAAATTGAAATTTATTCCTGGTATCCTAAGAACGATCATTGACAAGAATTTAATTAATGGCAAGTCATGTTGTCCATCGTAGACTCAAACCCTACAATTGGTATCAGAGCGAGGTTCATGTTCATAGGCTCTATCTTGGATAAATTGATATTAAATAAATGTGTATGTTCTTGGATGGATTTAAATTTTCGTGGATGTTTTTGTTATCATGGCCATCTCGTTTTTGGATCTGTTTTTCACCACGAGAAAATTCGTGTTTAGATTTGATAGGCAAAAATTGAAACAGATTGTAGATCTGAAATTTTTGTATTATATTTTATTCAAATCAATAAAATTTGAGATCCGGAAGAACGAGAAAAGAGAACGAAGAACAGACATGGAGGTGCAGCTAGGGTACAGCCTTTCGCCCACCACACAGCCGCCGCCGGCGGCAATTCGGATGGCGGCGGGTGGCGGCGGCAGGCGAGAACGCCTGCGGCTGGGGCCGCGCCCGCCTTACTCTTTCAGCTGCTCGCATTTCCGACAATGTAGGCAGGCCGGCGAGCTCCAGATCTGGTCGCAGAAGCGACAGGCGGCGACGGGCGGCACAACAAGGAGCGGCTGTGGCGCAAGGAAACCCTAGGGTTTCCTGCGCGGCTGGGTCGCGCTCCTATTGCAGTGCGGGCTCGCGACACAGGCGGCCAGCGGGTGGCGGCGGCGGGGACTCCTTCCCGTGGCTGGGCTGCGCCCGGTTTTCGTGGCTGCTGTGCGACGACATACATCGAGCTCGCAAGACGCAGATGACGTCGTAGGCAGTGGTCACGGGCAATGGCAGGGCCCCGCGCATCTACGAAGACAATGGTGACAGCGTAGCCTCGGCTGTGTTCATTTCTGTCTCGCACTACTGTTGGAGCCGCGTCCGTTGGATGTTGCCGGGAACGCGGGTGGCTGGGTTGGAACGGCATCGGGACGTGGTTGGACTGCTGGCGCGGTCGGTGACGATGGCTGGGGTGCGAACTCCGATGGTGGCGCGGCAAAAGGCTGGCGACGGCAATTGTTTGCTGCAGGGGTGGCGGCTAGGGTTTGCTCAAACCCTAGGGTTTCCAGCCGGGGCCGAAAATCGGGCCTGTCAGCCCGGAGGCGGCCCGCTGTTCTGAAAATTAGGGTTAGGTTGTTGTTTGGGCCTAAAACTGTAATTTGAAGCCCAATTGCTTTTGAAGCAAGTCCAAATCAGATTTCAAGTCCAACAGAGGCCCAGTATGAAGATCTTTTTTGCAATTAAATCTTGTAATAGTTAGATTTAATTATTTTTCAGTTGTAATCGCATCTGAGGGGCCACGAGAAATTTTATTTGTTTATTTAATTATTTCTCATACTGATGTGGTTTATTATGTGCACACTAGTAAATAATAGGAAATCATGTTTACTTGCTTTAATTATTTACTGTTTAAGCATGTTGTAATTTTTAAATTATCAAGCATGCTTTATGTGATTTATTTTATGTTTTAAATTGTGTCTATAAATTCTGGGATCATATTAATTTATGATGGAATTTTTGATGTGACATAATTTATGAGACATAAAATATTATGTGCGCAGAAACCTTTAGAAACTAAAATACTAAGCTGGATTTTGGTTCTTCTCAAACGAAAATCATTAGACCTCAACAAATACAACCTCTCATTGGAAGTAAGGTGTTTCGAAGCATAAACGTCTACTTAGTAGCTAGCGTTAGAAATAACTTACCAGTTCTAATGCGTTGAGGTTTCTAAATAAAACATTTAGTTTGAGATGAGAAGTGGGAGCCTCTGAGCAAACGTCTACTTAGTATCTTGCATTGAGACAACTTCCACAAGTCTCTAAGATTAATCTAAATGAGATAACGAAGGATGTAAAGGGCATGCGGTATGAGTCGAGTACGTATGCCAAATCGCCTTTTATAATCCGGAGTTAGGATTGTGGTTTGTTTCGCTTAGATGTTGCCTGGATTATAACTCATTTGTGATGTCCCTGCTCCGGATAGGTGAACATGGTCTTAAGATCTCCAATATTAATTTCTTTTGCTTAAGATACCTGGCATGTTAAGAAATTAAAGGACCTATTTTGGTCTAGTTGAGCGTTTGCCGTAAACGTCTACTTAGTAGCTTGCGGTAAATTAGCTTGGGCAATTGTAGGAGGCAAATTGCATTATTTTATCTAAAGGTTCTATGCATATTTGTTTCAATTGTTCGTAGTATGTGCTTAATTTAATTCGCTTATTTGTTTTCAGATATGTCTATGAATAATGTCATTAATATCCTCGCTCAAAATCCTCCCAATGGTCCAAATTTCCTTGAATGGAAACGTAATTTGGATTATATCCTTGTTGCGAAAGAACACAAGTTTGTCCTTAATGATCCTTGTCCGCCAGTCCCAGCTGCTGATGCTACTACCGAGCGGCAGCAGTCTTACAATAAGTAGATCAAGTCTAATAATGTAGTGAAGTGCTACATGATGACAACTATGAGTAAGGTACTGCAGCTGCAACATCAGCATTATGATAAGGCCTGTCAGATTATGGATAATCTAACAGCGACTTATGGGGAGACGGACAGAACTGTCAGATTCAATATCATGAAGGAGATTGTGAGTAAGAAAATGTCTGAAGGCAGTTCAGTGAGAGAGCACGTGGTTGCCATGACTCACCTCATGGATGAACTAACGTTGCATGGTGGTGGTAATGACGCGGTAGCCCAAGTTGATATCATACTAAACTCTCTTCCCAAGTCTTTTGAAAACTTCAGGTTGAATGCTGTGATGAACAAGAAGGAGTATACTCTTAAATAGTTACTCAGTGACTTGATGGCAACACAGTCCCTGATGGAACCCGAGAAAACAGTTTTGATTTCTTCCGGTAGCCGGTCAGCTGCTCCTAAACGAGCAAAACCTAAAAGAATGGCTAGGAATAAGAACAAGAAAACTGCTAGTGGGAACAATGGAGTTTGTGCTCCAAAGAAAAAGACTGGGAAAGTTAAAGGAAAGGGCAAGTGTTACCGTTGTGGCAAGATAGGACGCTGGAAAGCAAATTGTCCAGGTGTTAACACCAATGGACAAGGTACGTCTTAATTTACATGTTTAGTATCAGTTTTCTACTCCTTGTGAATAGTGGTTACTGTGAATACTAATCATGTCTTGGCTGCGATATGCAGGGAATCAAGGTGATGATAATGCTTGAGGATGACGGGACTACCAACTCAAAAGGAAGATGCTAGAGATCGTTCTCAAGCTGTTGGAGTTATTTGCTTTAAGTTTATGATAAAACACTGTTTTAATTCAAGATCATTTGAAGAGATATTGATTTTGTTTTGATAAACAATTTTCATCTATTGTTTATGGATTATCAGTTATTCAGATAGAGTTTTTCTATCATGATGAATAACAGTGTTTTCTGTTATGGATGATTGTCTCTTCATTACTTGATTACATAAACTATCAGTGTTCTAAGGTATAATTTAAAGGAATCTCTATAGAGATAGGTAACATCAGTCTAAGTAGTTTTAAGTAATTCATGGAATTATGGATTCAATCCAGGTATTCCTAAGAATGGTACTTATGACAACTGCTTAGAGGTATAAGATGGTAACCGGGCCTTTTAATAGGCGATTGTATCTCTATAGATTAATTCGTGTTTGCTTTGGTTTGAGTCTACTTCCGCAGTTGCCTTAACAGACATTGTTATTGTGATCATTTAAGATTTGGATACCGTAAAACCATTATGGTTCATTCATAATGGTGTATCTTAAGCGATGGGCTTTACAGTATCTAACAGAGCAAAGGGATTGCATCCCAGTTAACTACACCTATTGTCCCTCGATTGGGATAGTGTTGGTAAAACAAAATAAGATTCTTTAAAAGTTCATAAGTTATGTCAGCTTTGCCAAATTTTTGTTTTTGGGAAGAGCGCCAAAAGTAGTTGTGTGTTTGCTTAATCTAGTGTCTTCTAAATCAGTTTCAAATACCCTAGCAGACCTTGCCTTTGTCAAAAAGGCAATGATGGGTAATTCGGCTGTTAAGCTGATATTGGAAACTGATCGTTTGAAAGAAAGGTTTAAGCTAGTACTGCTTTGTGGGCTATTCCAGGTAAACGAAAAAGATGGTTGCTTTGTATATCCTAAGTACAAGCAAGTTGTATAGGATGAAACCATAAATCCAAATGTGAGATTGTTCTCTAACGTTTTAGAGAACACAATTCGAATTCATCAGGAAATACCCCGTGGCATATTGAGCATACATTCGAAGGTATTGTACCAATTTCACGGACACCTGTGTGAGGTGGTAAACCACAAATTAATGCTCCATTAACTGACAACGTAAAAGGAGCATCGTTGCAGTGGGAGGTTGCCTTAACAGGCTTAATGGTACTGGTTCGCGGAAACAGTCTCTGGACTTGTTCCCAGCTTAACGAACAACATTGTACTCATCTCTTAAAGCACAACGAAGCTGTTAAGACAAAAGATGTAGTTTAATGACTTCAAGTCGTGGATTCAGAAGTGAATCAGTAAAGGTTATGGTTGTGTATCAGGATCAGTGATTGCCAAATAGCTTACCAGCTATAAGTAACTGATTGATATACAAAGAAAGAAATGCTCAAATGGTAACCTAATATGTTTTCGAAGGTCTAGGTTAGTGAATAAAGTATGTTTCACAACAAGACTTTCTCACTGGTTGCAATTATTAAACCCATTCGAATTCTTTTAACCATAACAGCACATATGAATCTAAATATCTGGAAGATAGATGACGTCATCCCTATTTTATAAACGGGAACCTTGATAAAAGGTGACAACATCTGTATGCAATAACCAGATAAGTTATGTGCAGTGAAAAGCATCATGTCTGGAAGCCAAGGTAATTCTAGTATGAACTTAAAGGAGCTTGAAGGTCATGTAACAGACATTTCGATGTTATCTATCGAGAATGATAGTTTCATGTACCAGTTATGTGTCAGCGGAAGCGTGGTTTTCCTTACACATTATGTAGATGGTATTTTCACATTTGGAAATGGTGTGGAGATATTGTCAGGCATAAATGATGGTTATCCGAACAGTTTCAGAAGTAGGATTTATGAGATCTTGGAACATCTTTTGAATTAAATTCTTGTGTGGTCACAAGAAAAGGATGTTCAGGTATCTCAAGTTGCTTAAATTGATTCTGTGGTGAGTCGTTCATAGCAAGAAAGATTGTTATCTTTCTGTATTGTAAATGAACAAAGTTAGATATCTGTACTGCTTTAAGCATGTTAAACAAATATCGATTCAACTCAGGACAAGCACATTGGTTTACAAATGTGCCATGTGAGTTGAATGACGTCGGATATCCAGGAGCATCATAAGGAAAGGAAATCGACCTCTAACTATGTGTTGGCCTTGGAGAAGGAGTTATAGGAATCTAACACAAAAGTGTGTTGCAAATTCCAGCATGAAGGCTAAGTTTTTGATAGCTTCATTAGCTTCGCAAGAAGCAGTATAACTCCGGTGTTATCCTCTAGAGGTTTGTGTTCTTAGTTTGCCTAATAAAATCACATAGAATTGTGACCATGTTGGCGCAATGACAAACTCAAGGGAACCCAAGACTCACAAGGTGGTGAAACACATAGGATGTGTGGTATCACATCATACGAGAAATCGTGACAAGAGGTGACGAGAATGCAGTGGGAGTGATTGACAGTATAGACACACTTAATACTTTGATAAAGCAATGGTGTTATGCTTTAAGTATAAGTGGGAGATTGTTGGGATTATATACTGAAAGCATATATGATTAAGTGTTTTATAAACTGGTCTTCATATATGTGTTGCCACAACAATGCTCGTTGACTGATGAAACAAACATACAATGAACCATAATATCGTATTATTTCGCCTATAGGGACGATCATATGGTGTGTAGGAGATCATAGAGGATCATATGAATCATTTGACCTAACGAGATATAAACAGTATCATAGCTGAGACAGTCCCTGGATAGGCTATCGGTCTAAGCTGCGGCACATCGGTTCATAAGTGGGCTTATCCTAGCTACTTGATGTGTCGGTATATGGTTATGTATTGATGGGATCAACAGTGGGATGTGCCATTCACATTGACATACAAATGAGCCAGATCCCTAACATACTTCCTATGATCTTAAACCTAACTGAAGGATAAGGGGCACACACAAATTGACCACACTTTGATTTACCATGGTGGCGAGTCTTACATGTACTCTTATACCCGTATTTTGGGTGTTGGCAATTTGTGTGCGGCCTGCTTAGTCTGGACGTTTAGGTAAGCATATCCATTTCAGGATGGTGACATTCCCTGAGGAGCTCACATGGTTCATTATGCTAAACCCTGCAGGTTGAATTATTTAATTCAGGCATAAGTGAAAAGGACTGAGTGGTATTACTTAGGAAATAAGAGATTAATTAATTGTGGCTGATTGTCATAAGCCGAATTAATTAATGAATGTCCAAAACCTTAAATATGTGGATCATGTTAGTTTGGTGCAACCCGTTCCTAATAACGTGGTAATAAAGGGGCGAGTCAACATTGTTACCGTGGTGAAGGTTAAAATAATGTTTTATTAATTAATTATGTTCTGGGTTGAACAAGGAAGGATTAATTAATAAAGAGGGCCCACTTTATTATTTGCATCTGGTCCCTGGTCTGGCCCATGAACTGCTCAAGCCCATTTGGGTTAGGGTTTCTCAAAACCCTAACACTATATAAAAACCTTTTCTCTATCAGATCATTAAGAATTAGGGTTTTCAGTATATTGAGAGAGAACGGCGGCGCGGCTGATCCGGTGTGAGAAATTGATCGTCTTCTCCAGATCTCGGATTCAACTTTGTAGATAATCCTCACCAGATTTCCAAGGAGCAAGGGAACAGATCAGAAGATCAGATCTGTAGGAACAACTCTTCATCGCCGGCGTTCTATCTCAGATCTAAGGTTATTTCATCGTTATTGGCTCCGATCTAGATCTGTAGATCAAACGGTGAAATCAGGTATTCCCTAAATCCATCCTCTGTAATTAATTTTGTAGGAGCATGCGTAGGATCGCATGGTTTATTTAATTGAAATTTGTTCCTGGTATCCTAAGAACGATCCTTGGCAAGAAATTAATAATGGCAAGTCGTGTTGTCCATCGTAGACTCAAACCCTACAATTGGTATCAGAGCCAGGTTGATGTTCTTAGGCTCTATCTTGGATAGATTGAAATTAAATAAATATGTATGTTCATGGATGGATTTAAATTCTCGTGGATGTTTTTGTTCTCGTGGCCTTCTCGTTTTTGGATCTGATTTTCACCACGAGAAAATTCGTGGTTAGATTTAATAGGGAAAATCATGTAATAGATTTAGATCTATTTTGTATTTTCTATTTTTTTTAAATCTGTAAAATTGAGATCCGGAAGAACGAGATTCGAAGAGATCGAAGAACACGACAACAGTTCAGTTTCAGTTCAGACTCAGCCCAGTTCCCTGCGTGGCTGGGCCGCACCCTGCTTTGTCTGGCTACTACTCGCGCGCTCTGGTGGCTGCATGTCTGGCTGGCAGCAGGGCAGGGAGGAGGTGCAGGTGGCCGACAGCGGCGCACGGGCTTGCCCGTCGCGCACGCGCGTAAACGGCCTGTGTGCCGTCTTCTTTTTCCTTCGTGCGGCGGTGGTCGTGGGCGAGAGAAGGCAGGCCGCGCGCGACACTTGCGAGCTGCTGCTATTTCCTGGTTCGCGCAGACGTCTTCAGCAGTTCCGTCAACGTCGCGGTTGGGTGCCATAATCGGCGACGGTGGTAGGACTGGGGGCGCGACGGGGAGGGGGAGCAACAAGCGCCGCGCGTGACTGCCCGCGGCGATGGTGAACTTGCGCAGCGCTGCTGCATTTTTGCGACTGCTCCAATGACTCGTCGGTGGTCTGCGATGGCGCCGGGACTTGACAGGGATGTGGGTGTTGCCGGTGGCAATGGCTGGGGTGCGAACTCCGGTGGTGGCGCGGAAAAGGGCTGGGGGCGGCGGCTGGTGTGCGACTAGGGTTTGCTGGCGGCTAGGGTTTGGCTGCCCGGGCCGGAGCTCAGGCCCGTCAGCTCGGAGGCAGCCCGCAGTTCTGAAAAATTAGGGTTTGGCTGCTGTTTGGGCCTGAAACCCTAATTCAAAGCCCAGTTGCTGTTAAAGCAGTCCAAATCAGACTTCAAGTCCAACGGAGGCCCAGTTTGAAGATCTGTATTGCAATTAAATCTTGTAATTGATTAGATTTAATTATTTATCATGTAATCACATCTGAGGGCCACGAGAATTTATTTGTTTATTTATTTATTCTCGTATTGATGTGATTTATTATGTGCGCACTAGTAAATAATAGGAAGCATGATTATTTGCTTTAATTATTTACTGTTATAAGCATGTTGCAATTTAATTTTTGAGCATGTCTTATGTGATTTATTTTATGTTTTAAATTATGTCTACAAATTCCGGGATCATATTAATTTATGATGGAATTTTGGGTGTGACATAATTTATGGGTACATAAAATAATATGTGAGCATGAAACCTTTAGAATTAAAAATACTAAGTTGGATCTTGGTTCTTTTCTAACCAAGATCATTAGACCTCCACAAATACGACCTCTTAATTGAAGTAAGGCATCTCGAAGCGTAAACGTCTGCTGAAGCAGCTTGCATTAGAGGTCCCTTACCAGTTCTAATGCGATGAGATTTCTAAATAAAACATTTAGTTTAAGATGAGAAGTGGGAGCCTCTAAGCAAACGTCTGCTGAAGCGGCTTGCATTGAGACAACTTTCACTGGTCTCTAAGATTAAACTAAATGAGATAACAAAGGTTGTTAAGGGTATGACGCTTGGGTCGAGTACGTATGTCGAATCGCCTTTTAATATCCAGAGTTAGGATTGTGGTTACTTTGGCTTAGATGTTGCCTGAAGTATAACTCTTGAATGATGTCCCTGCTCCAGATAGGTGAATATGGTCTCGGGATCTCCAATATTAATTTCTTTTGCTAAAGATACCTGGCATGTTAAGAAATTAAAGGATCATTTTTGTCTGGTTGAGCGTTTGCTGTAAACGTCTGCTGAAGCAGCTTGCAGTAAATTAGCTTGGGCAATTGGAGGAAGCAAATTGCATTGTTTTCTCTAAAGGTTCTATGCATATTTGTTTCAATTGTTTATAGTATGTGCTTACTTTAATTCGCTTATTTATTTTCAGATATGTCTATGAATAATGTCATTAATATCCTCGCTCTAAATCCTCTCAACGGTCCGAACTTTCTTGAATGGAAAAGTAATTTGGATTATATCCTTGTTGCGGAAGAACACAAGTTTGTCCTTACTGATCCTTGTCCGCCAATCCCAGCTGCTGATGCTATTGTCGAGCGGCAGCAATCTTACAATAAGTGGATCAAGTCTAATAATGTAGTGAAATGCTACATGATGACCACTATGAGTAAGGTACTGCAATTGCAGCATCATCATTATGATAAGGCCTGTGAGATTATGGATAATCTAACAACGACTTATGGGGAGACGGATAGAACTGTCAGATTTAATCTCATGAAGGATATTGTGAATAAGAAAATGTCTGAAGGCAGTTCAGTGAGAGAGCACGTGGTTGCCATGACTCACCTCATGGATGAACTAACGTTGCATGATGGTGGTATTGATGCGGAAGCCCAAGTCGATATCATACTAAACTCTCATCCCATGTCCTTTGAAAACTTCAGGTTGAATGCTGTGATGAACAAGGAGTATACTCTTAATGAGTTACTCAGTGACTTGATGGCAGCACAGTCCTTTATGGAACCCAAGAAAGTAGTTTTGGTTTCTTTCGGTAACCGGTCTGCTGCTCTTAAACGGGCAAAAACTGAAAGAACGACTAGGAATAAGAACAAGAAAACTGCTGGTGGGAACAATGGAGTTTATGCTCCAAAGAAAAGGGTTGGGAAAGTTAAAGGAAAGGGCATGTGTTACCGCTGTGGCAAGCTAGGACACTGGAAAGCAAATTATCCAGATGTTAACACCAATGGACGAGGTACGTCATCATTTACATGTTTAGTATCAGTTTTCTACTCCTTGTAAGTAGTGGTTACTTTGAGTACTAATCTTGTTTTGGCTGCGGTATGCAGAGAATCAAGCAGATGATATTGCTTGAGGATGACGGAACTACCTAACTCCAAGGAACATGCTGGATATTGTTCTCAAGCTGTTGGAGTTATTTGCTTTAAGTTTATGTTAAAACTCTCTTTTAATTCATGATCTTTTGAAGAGATATTGGTTTTGCTTTGATAAACAATTTTCATCTATTGTTATGGATTATCAGTTATTCAGATAGAGTTTTTTTTCTATCATAATGAATAACAGTGTTTTCTATTATGGATGATTGTCTCTTCATTACTTGATTACATAAACTATCAGTGTTCTAAGGTATAATTTAAAGAATCTCGGTAGAGATAGGTTACATCAGTCTAAGTAGTTTTAAGTAATTCATGGAATTATGGATCCAATCCAAGTATTCCTAAGAATGGTACTTATGACAACTACTTAGAGGTATAAGATGGTAACCAGGCCTTTTAATAGGCGATTGTATCTCTATAGATTATTTCGTGTTTGCTCTGGTTTGCTGGTTTGAGTCTACTTCCGTAGTTGCCTTAACAGGCATTGATACTGTAATCATTTAAGATTTAGACATGTTTTTCTAGTTCACTACAAGTATTAGTCTAATTATCCAAGAGAGAGCCTAAGAACATAAACCTGGCTCTGATACCAATTTTAGGGTTTGAGTCTACGATGGACAACACGAGTTGCCATTAATGAATTTCATGTCAAGGATCGTTCTTAGGATACCAGGAACAAATTTCAATTAAACAAATCATGCGAACCTATGCATGCTCCTACAAAATTAATTGCAGAGGATGGATTTAGAGAATACCTGATTTCACCGTTTGATCTACAGGTCTAGATCGGAGCCAACAACGATGAAATAGATCTGGATCTGAATCTGAACGTCGGCGATGAACAGTTGTTCCTACATATCTGATCTTCTGATTTGTTCCCTTCCTCCTTGGAAATCTGGTGAGGATTATCTACCAAGTTGAATCTGAGATCTGGAGAAATCGATCAGTTACTCCCACAGATCAGCCGCCGCCGTTCTCTCCCTCTTTTTCAATATACTGAAAATTCTTACTTGATCTGATAGAGAGAAGGCCTTTATATAGTGTTAGGGTTTTCAAAAACCCTAACCCTAATGGGCTTGAGCAGTTCATAGGCCAGACCAGGGACCAGATGCAAATAATAAAGTGGACCCTCTTTATTAATTAATTCTTCCTTGTTCAACCCAGAACATAATTAATTAATAAAACATAGTTTTAACCTTCACCATGGTAACAATGCTGACTCGACCCTTTATTACCATGTTATTAGGAACGGGTTGCACCAAACTAACATGATCCACATATTTAAGGTTTTGGACATTCATTAATTAATTTGGCTTATGACAATCAGCCACAATTAATTAATTTATTATTTCCTGAATAATACCACTCACTCCTTCTCACTTATGGCTTAATTAAATAATTCAACCTGCAGGGTTTAGCATAATGAACCTTGTGAGCTCCTCAGGGAATGTCACCATCCTGAAATGGATATGCTTACCTAAACGTCCAGACTAAGCAGGCCACACACAAATTGCCAACACCCAAAATACGGGTATAAGAGTACATGTAAGACTCGCCACCATGGTAAATCAAAGTGCGGTCAATCTGTGTGTGCCCCTTATCCTTCAGTTAGGTTTAAGATCATATGAAGTACGTTAGGAATCTGGCTCATTCATATGTCAATGAGAATGGCCTATCCCACTGTTGATCCTATCAATACATAACTATGTACCGACACATCAAGTAGCTAGGATATGCCCACTTATGAACCGATGTGCCGCAGCTTAGACCGACAGCCTATCCAGGGACTGTCTCAGCTGTGATAATGTTTATATCTTGCTAGGTCAAATGACTCATATGATCCTCTGTGATCTCCTACACACCATATGGTCATCCCTATAGGCGAGATAATAGGATATTATGGTTCGTTGTTTGTTTGTTTCATCAGACAGCAAGCATTATTGCAGCAACATATAAAGACCAGTGTACAAAACACTTAATCATATATGCTTTGAGTATACAATCCCAACAATCTCCCACTTATACTTAAAGCATAATACCATTGGTTTGTTAAAGTATTAAGTGTGTCTATACTGTCAATCACTCCCACTGCATTCACGTTACCTCTTGTCACGATTTCTCGTATGACGTGATACCACACATCCTATGTGTTTCACCACCTTGTGAGTCTTGGGTTCCCTTGAGTTTTTCATTGCACCAACATTATCACAACTCCATTTGATTTTATTAGGCAAACTCAGAACACACACCTTTAGAGGATAACACCGGAGTTATACTGCTTCTTGCAAAGCTAATGAAGCTGTCAGAAACTCAGCCTTCATACTGGAATCTGCAACACACTTCTCTGTTAGATTCCGATAACTCCTCCTCCAAGTCCAACACATAGTAAGAGGTCGATTTCTTTTCCTTATGATCCTCATGGATATCCGATGCTATTCAACTCACAAGGCTCATTCATAAACCAATGTGCCTATCCAGAGTTGAACTGATATCTGTTTAACATGCTTATAGCAGTACAGATATCTAACTTTGTTCATTTACAATATAGAAAGATATCAATCTTTCTTGCTATGAACGATTCACCACATAATCAATTTAAGCGACTTAAGATACCTGAACATCCTTTTCTTGTGACAACACAAGACTTTAATTCAAAATGATGTTTCAAAATCTCATAAGTCCTACTTCTGAAATTGTTCGGATAACCATCCTTTATGCCTGATAATATCTCCACACCATTTCCGAATGTGAAAATACCATCTACATAATGTGCAAGGAAAATCACGTTTTCACTGATACATAACTGGTACATGAAACTCTCATTCTCGATAGACAATATCGAAATGTCTGTTTCATGACTTTGAAGCTCCTTTAAGTTCATACTTGAACTTCTTAGGCTTCCAGAGATGATGCTTTTCACTGCACATAACTTATCTGGTTATTGCATACAGATGTCGTCACCTTTTATCATGGTACCCGTTTATAAAATATGGATGACGTCATCTATATTCCAGATAGTTAGATTCATATGTGCTGTTATGGTTAAAAGAATTTGAATGGGTTTAATAGTTGCAACCAGTGAGAAAGTCCTGTTGTGAAACATACCTTACTCAATTACCTAGACACTCAAATATACTAGGTTACCATTCGAGCATTCTTCTTGTATATCAATCAGTTGCCTATAGCTGGAAAGTTATTTTGCAATCATTGATCCTGATACACAACGATAACCTTTGTTGATTCATTTCTGAATTCATGACTTGACGTCATTAAACTGCATCTTTTGTCTTAATAGTTAGGTTGCGCTTTAAAGGTTAAGTACGATGTTGTTCATTAAGCTGGGAACTAGTCCAGAGACTGTTTCCACGAACTAGTACCATTAAGCATGTTAAGGCAACCTCCCACTGCAAAGATGCTCATTTTACATTGTCAGTTAATGGTGCATTAATTTGTGGTTTATCACCTTACACAGGTGACCGTGCAATAGGTACCATACCTTCAAAGGTATGCTCAATATGCCACGTGGTATTTCCTGATGGATTTGAATTGTCTTCTCTAAAACATTAGAGAACAATCTCATATTTGGATTCATGGTTTTATCCTTTACAACTTGCTTGTATCTGGGATACACAAAGCAACCATGTTTTTCGTTTACATGGAATAGCCCACAAAGCAGTACTAGCTCAAACCTTTCTTCCAACCAATCTGTTTCCTATATCAGCTTAACATCTGAATTACCCATCATTTCCCTTTTGACAGAGTCAAGATCTGCTAGGGTATTTGAAACTGATTTAGAAGACACTAGATTAAGCAAACACACAACTGCTTTTGGTGCTCTTCCCAAAACAAAAATTTGGCAAAAGCTGGCATAACTTCTAAACTTTTAAAGAATCTTATTTCGTTTTACCTATACTATCCCAATCGAGGGATAATAGGTGTAGTTAACTGGGATGCAATCCCTTTGCTCTGCTAGATACTGTAAAACCCCATCACTTAAGTTTTACCATTATGAATGAACCATAATGTTTTTACAGTCTTGTTTAACTTATTCTCTACCTCAGTCTTGAACGCTCTTCATTAAAGCAAGAGACTAAGACTTGTAGTGATCTAGATAAACATATCCAAACCTTAAATGATTACAGTATCAATGCCTGTTAAGGCAACTGCGGAAGTAGACTCAAACCAGCAAACCAGAACAAACACGAAATAACTTTTAGAGATAACATTGCCTAGCTTGCCACAACGGTAACACTTGCCCTTTCCTTTAACTTTCCCAGCCTTTTTCTTTGGAGCATAAGCTCCATTGTTCACACCAACAGTTTTCTTGTTCTTGATCCTAGCCGTTCTTTTAGGTTTTGCTGTTTAGGAGCAGCTGACCGGCTACCGGAAGAAACCAAAACTGCTTTCTCTGGTTCCATCAAGGACTATGCTGCCATCAAGTCACTGAGTAACTCATTAAGAGTATACTCCTTCTTGTTCATCACAACATTCAACCTGAAGTTTTCAAAGGACTTGGGGAGAGAGTTTAGTATGATATCGACTTGGGCTTCCTCGTCAATACCACCACCATGCAACATTAGTTCATCCATAAGGTGAGTTATGGCAACCACGTCCTCTCTCACTGAACTGTCTTTGGTTTTTCAAAACAAAGAAATTAAAGAGATAAAAACAAATATTAAAAAGCACAGATCCTAGGGAAATCTACCAAACTGATCAACATGCAAGAAACAAACATTCAAACCCAGAAAAGATATCTTTGGTGGAAAATCTGTTAATGTGGAATTAATTCCTTCTTGTAAATGGACTAGGGCATCAGGTTGATGCTCGCCCCGGTATCACACAGCACATTCTGGAACTCTTTTCCTCCAATCTCGATAGGTATCGAGAAGCATCCTGGGTCAGACCACTTGATCGGGATCTGCTTCTGTAGGATCAAGCTGCATTCCTCATGAATCTTTACAGTTTTGTTCTCCACGAACTGCTTCTTCTCACTCATCAGTCTCCTGAGGTATTTCATGTAACCGGGTATTTCCCTGAGAGCTTCAATAAGAGGAATGTTAATATTCACCTTTTTTAGATTTTCAACAAAATTAGTGAATTTAGAATCCTCCCTTTTCTTTGCAAATCGCTGTGGGAAGGGCATTGGAGCAACCGGCTCATTTATTCTCTCTTTCTCTCTTTTCTTCTCGCCCTGCTTGGCTTTCTGTTTCGACCAAGATGCATCAATCTCGGCCGTCCTGCTCTGCTTCTGCCCCGGCCGGGCTGGGCTGTTCTGTCTCGGCCGTTCCGCTTTCTGCCTCGGCCGTCCTGCTTCGCTTCTGCCCCGGCCGTGTTTGGCTTGTCTCGGCCGGGCTGGGCTGTTCTGTCTCGGCCGTTCCGCTTTCTGCCTCGGCCATCCTGCTTCCCTCTACCTCGATCGGGATGGATTCCATCTCGGCCGAAACAGAGGGGTCTTCCACGGAATTTTCTTCCTCTGCTTCCTTTTCTCCTCCTTCCGGGTTGCTCGGGCCTTCATATCTCCTTCCAGATCGAAGTGAGATGGCATTGACAGACTT
>JAPKLW010000777.1:0-27718 GCA_026898455.1 Plectranthus barbatus
TCAATTGTTCTTGGGCTCCTTAGTTACACAAAAAACATTCACAACATTCGTTATAGTACATATTATACATATAAAAAATAAATAATCTGTACCGGATTTACAAAAAATAATATTTAAGTTATAAAAGATTATATAAATTATAAATATAGATAACAAATTTATTAATGTTATATTAATCTATCTTATTAATTTATCAAAATTATTATTAATATCTTACGATTTTTGAAACATATGAATTTAAGATAATTTTATATGTAATCATCATTTAGGTTTGCATGTTATTGTATAAATTTAATTATAGTTTGATTACCGAATTAATATAAATTATTGAAATATTGATAAAATATACTCCCTCTGTCCCGAAACAATTGTCTTGTTTTCCTTTTTCGTCTGTCCCAAACAATTGTCTTCTTTCGTAAAATGGAAAGTTAATACACACTCACTAATAAAATACTAATTTCCTCTATCTCTACTTGCATTGGTATTTGTGCCATTTAGAAACAGGACAATTGTTTAGGGACGGAGGGAGTAAAATATTTTGTTGACAATTAACGAACATAATTTTCTTTTATTATGGATTATAGAAATTGAAAATAAGACCGATTATATTTATTGTACAAAAATGATTATTATGATTAGTATTAATTAATAAATGAAGAGATACTTTTGTGTAAAAAAAAATTATATATATATTTATTTATATGTTAAAGGATGTGGTTTGAACACAAAACCTCTTAGATACATAAAAACTTAATATCACCACCATAGACCAACTGTACTACTTAAATATTTTTAAAATTTTTTGCTTAAGAATATAGATATTCATATTCTTTTATCATTTTGGCCGAAACAGTTTTTTTAGACTTCTTTGCTTTAGTATATATATATATATATATATAAAAAAAACATATGCATTATAATGAAAGTAATATAATTTTCTCTAAAATAAAAGTAATATCATGTATAATATGCATAATTCTCGTAATAGTACACGAATTCTTATATAATGAATGCAGTTGCACAATATAATGCTTGAAGTTATAATATATAATGCAGA
This sequence comes from Plectranthus barbatus, assembly GCA_026898455.1. Classification (NCBI taxonomy): domain Eukaryota; kingdom Viridiplantae; phylum Streptophyta; class Magnoliopsida; order Lamiales; family Lamiaceae; genus Plectranthus; species Plectranthus barbatus. The sequence continues at coordinate 1,058 of JAPKLW010000777.1, forward strand.
ATATGATAGATAAAATGCAACATGTTTATTTCAGCGAAATCATCATTCATCATTACATTTGCACTTGTTATTATATAGTAATAACATATGCATTATAATGAAGGTAATATAATTTTTCTCTAAAATAAAAGTAATATTATATATAATAGAGGAAGTAATGTCGTATAATGATAGTAATATTGTTCTAAAATAAGAGTAATATCATACTATAATGCAGGAAGATGTTTGTTAGGTATATAATGAATGTCAGATATTTAATGCATGTTTCTTATGCATATAATGCAGGTTTGTTAGATATATAATGCAAGTCGAGATAGAATATGCAAACAAAATCTTAAATAAGTACAAAATGACAAAAATACCTTATAATGCAGGTTTTTTGAGATAAATGATCGAAAATTTTAGTAAAATCTTGAGTGTTCATTCATCAAAATCAATGGCGAGAATTGGTTCTTATTTCTTATGGTAAGAGTGGTTCTCACTGGATCGCATTCCTATATATATATATATATATATATATATATATATATATATTCACTCAAGTGCTAAAATTAAAGTTTGTGCTAAATAGGAATGAATCTCAGCCCTTGGATTGATAGCATCAATAGTTGAGATTAAAGCATAAAGATTAAAAAATTAAGCATAATTTTCGTTCGTGCTTAATTGCTTTATAAATCGTGCTTAATTCGATTAAGCATGATTTATAAAGCAAAAAAGCATAAAATCTGGAAAAATGTTTTAATCTCAACCATTGAATTTTTTAGATTAATGGTGTAGATTCATTCCTATTTAGTACAAACTAAATTTTAGTACGTGAGTCACTCCCTATATATATATATAAATCATTGTATTTTCACACAATTGACTAGCAATGTTACATTTGAACATTTTATATCGAGGCCCTTATCTTTCAAATACCAAAATATTAATAATCCAATGGATTAAATAGAAAATCCAAAATTAAATATGCCATTGCTATTTTAACAATGAATGCGACCTATGTAAAAACTTTCAAATAATAGACTTCGTTCATCATTCTTCACTAAAAAAGTCTAAAACAACACTAAATCTTCCTATAAACAAAAAGGAATATTATTAATAAAACTTCGAAAGATAATTTAATTATCAATTTAAAACCTAAAAAATAAATTCTCAATTAAAATCTAAATAATTCCAAAAGAAATAAATTCAATCCTACATTCAAATGATTATAAAATCTTCAATCTAGAATTTTAATATCAAATTCTAAATTAAGAGTCGTGAGATTTTTCAAAGTCTTGAATTAAAAATTTATCTAACTAATTTTTTTTTTAGGTTTTCATTGATAAAATTATTTTTTTAAAAAAAACACTAAACTGGGCCTAGACTACATATACAAAAAGCCCATGTACGAATCTTCCGAAAACAAGGCCTGGGGAAACCCTAATTTCCGTTTATAAGGTTAAATATAAAACCCTAAATCTATCATCTCTCCGCCATTTCTAAGTCCGCCCCCTCTTCTTCAGATTCACTCACAGTGAGAAGAGAGCTCACGCACCATGGGACGCGTGATTCGTGCCCAACGTAAGGGAGCTGGCTCCGTCTTCAAGTCGCACACCCACCACCGGAAAGGGCCGGCGCGTTTCCGCTCCCTCGACTTCGGCGAGCGGAACGGCTACCTCAAGGGTGTCGTCACCGATGTCATCCACGACCCCGGCCGTGGCGCGCCTCTTGCCCGCGTCACCTTCCGCCATCCCTTCCGCTTCCAGCACCAGAAGGAGCTCTTCGTCGCCGCCGAAGGCATGTATACAGGGCAGTTCGTCTACTGCGGCAAGAAGGCCAATCTAGTCGTCGGTAACGTCTTGCCGCTCAGATCAGTTCCCGAAGGTGCCGTCGTCTGCAACGTGGAGCATCACGTCGGAGATCGCGGCGTTTTCGCGAGGGCTTCTGGGGATTATGCCATTGTCATCTCTCACAACCCTGACAATGGAACTAGCAGGTCCATTTCTCACCAATTATTTGATTGAAATTTGATATTTATGGTCCGTTCCGCAATTAATTTGTTTCTTGGATATTCTGATCGTGTTTGCCAACAATTTGTTTCCGATTTCTGTTTTTTTTTAGTTTTTTTTGGCCTTAATGTTATTGATTACTTTGTCTGTGGTGTACACTTTCAAAAGAGTTACTGTGGGAATAACAAAGTCTCAGGCTTGTATGTTTGGGCATCATGTCTATGCCTCGTTAAATTTTACATTCAATTGGTTTTTTTAAGTTGAAGATTTCGAATACACCAAAGTTTATCATTTGAGCTGGTTCGGTGGATATGCATAGTTTGTTTGATCATCAATATTAGTTATGCACGTGCTATCACTCGTCAATAATGTTAAATTATCGCCATTGTGTAAAATTTAGGACTGCGTTTGTCATTAGGCTGCTGCTCTATTTGAGATTCAGCAATGTTGTGGGTCAAAATAATCCATTTTACCGATGCCCCATTTCCGGATCACATAATGAACCCATTGATTAAGCCCATATTTTCTACTCCATTTATGCCTTGAAGTGAGGACTTATCACAATAAAGCTTGTACAGTTAATGAAGAATACTTCTTTAAGTGCTTAAATGTTCAAGTGTCAGCCAATTTTGTGTAAATAGGTCCCTTTGAGCACGTAGAAGGGTTTTCTGACTCTCACATTCTCAACACTTTATTATACATAGCAATTTGTATTCAACCTATAAATATCAGTAAATGATGCATTTTTGTTGTAGGTTTCCTTTAGGTTCCATTAACAGTCAAAATTACCCACGACAAACAGTTCATTTTTTCAAATGTGTTTCTCACCAAATTTAATATTTCTCTGTTGATTGTTTTTTTGTTGTTTAACATTCTTTTCATCATGAATCTGATTTGCATTACTTTGGATGATTGATTAGAATTGCATGACGGATGACATGATCCAACAAGTAAAAAGTTTGTGTGAGACCATGTAGAGATATATCCATGTCATCAAAGCTAACTATTTGTTTATGCATTGTCAGACATGTTTTAAGCTAAATTTTTAATAAGTTTTTCTTCTTTGCAGAATTAAGCTCCCATCAGGAGCAAAAAAGATTGTGCCGAGTGGTTGTCGTGCCATGATTGGGCAGGTTGCCGGAGGAGGGAGAACTGAAAAACCAATGTTGAAGGCTGGAAATGCGTACCATAAGTTCAGAGTGAAGAGGAACTCATGGCCCAAGGTTCGTGGTGTTGCTATGAACCCTGTGGAGCATCCCCATGGTGGAGGTAACCATCAACACATTGGTCATGCCAGTACTGTCCGTCGTGATGCACCACCTGGTCAAAAGGTTGGTCTCATTGCTGCTAGAAGAACTGGTCGTCTCAGGGGTCAAGCTGCTGCTACTGCTGCGAAAGCTGATAAATGATGAGTTTTTTTCTTGAATTTTTAATGAATCAGATTTTGGATGTTGAAATTCTGCATTTTGTTGAGGGTATACTAGTTTTTGTTTGGATTCTGGACCTTATTTTGAATGCCTGTTATTGGGTTTTATTTAACGCTCAGTTTGTTCTCATTTTCCTACTCTTTAATTTCATATCTTGACTATGGAGAAACTGAAAAATGTGTTTGTTTTAATATTTTTTGTTTGGATTTTGACATTAAAATTACTAATGACTTATTGTATCTGAAGTTTAAAATAAAAGTGTTATAGTTCATCATAATAATACTATTGTCTTAATTTTAATGGATTTAATTTTTTTTTTAATTCAATACACATTCTTTATGTATATAAGCAAAAGATATATAATTAGACGAATAATTCGTTAGTTCAATGAAACCCACTAATCCGCTTGAGCAAGAATTTACGAGTATAAAATCAGTTCATGTTTTCAATTAATTAACTAATAAGCGTTACTGAGTATAATCAAGTTCAGTTTTGACAAATTATGTCAACAATTAATTAACTAAACGATCTTTTAAGGAACAAAAATATGTAAATAATACACAAATCTTAAAAAGAATGATCCCACTAAAAGAATGGAAATTGCAGGTTTGGATACAATAATGCTATTTATTAGCTACGACTACTACTACAACAACACAACATCAACTAAATGAATTTCTATAGCTACCTCCATCTAATTCAGTGCCAAGCAGAAGCTGAAACCAAGTTTCTATCTTTCCACCCCAATAGCATAGCTCCATCTTTTTCCAGCAAGGAGTAATGCTCAGAATAGCGTCTCAACAACCCCCTAATCACAGAATTGACATAAGAATTCAACGGAAACTGTCGAAAACCGGCCATCGTAAACCTCAAGCGCCATTTCCCAAAGAGTTCGTGTCGTTCCACTCTCTCGTTCCCTTCACAGGCTATGATGTTCACAATGTCCCTAGCTAAACACTGCTGCTCCACATTGATCCGCTCCCTCCTGTCCCTCGGCATTGTAACGTCTATCGACTCGAACATTGCTGAGTAGTAGTCAAGAGTTTCCTTGAACCTCGGGAGGAAAGAAGCAGTGTTGGTGTTTGATTCTTGCTCTACCAGAGTCACCACTTTGGGATTGAGTGATTTCACCATCCTCAGAAGTCCATCCCTTGGATTCGACACATCAACGCTCTCATCGGGAGTATGGTGGAGCTGCAATGGGAAATTCACCGCCAGCGCCTCACCGTGCCTAATGTCCAGCATCTCCTTTGTAATGTATGGAGCAAAAACTGGAACGGCGTGAAACTCAACGCTGATGTTAAATTTCTCTGAGATTGCTGCTAAACGCCTCTCCACAGCTGCTAGACCGGCCCCTCGAGCATATTTGGAGACCGGATCATCAATCCCAGTAATACGAACATGTGGTGGACCGCTAGGTCTAGCAGCGAGCGCTTGTAAGAGAGTCATCCACTGTGTCCCCTGTGCAATCTGGAAATCTACTATGTGGATATGGTCCCCATTTTTACATGCTTCTGCAATCGCCCCGTTTGCAGCCATGTAACCGAATTTCAGATAAGGACATATCTCATACAGAATGTGCATATAGGACAGCAAGTCCTTGCTATCTGGCTCATTGCACTTCAGGGCACGGTAAATGTTAGTTCCAGATGACTCTTTCCGAGCTATTAACCCTTCTATCAAATAAGCACCAAGACGCTGTATCGGCTCCCCAAAAATAGACACTGCACCACGGGCATGTTCTACTAGTTTTTCAAACTCATCTAATTTATTCTCAGACAAAGCTCTGGCACAAGCAATTAGCAACTCTTTCAGATTATTCGGAGGAAATCCCTGCAAGAAGTCATCCATTCCTCCCTGGCGGTTCTCAATGTGAACTTGATTCAGTAAGCTGGTGACTCGAGAATCATGAGGAGACATGGATTTATGTGAATGAGACCCTTGAGCTTCCTGCCCATTTCCCTCCAGAAATGACTCAGATGTTGTCACTTCCTCATCTACCTCTGGTCCCATAAGAGCACTCTCCAATTCCAGCAGAGCGTGTTCTATGTTCTGACTGTTGCTTGCATTTAACAGAAAAGTAGGTAAGTCAGATACAGTCGAAGAACTATCCTGATGGCCGAAGGCAAAGGGGCTTGATTGATGAGCGTTGACGCTGTAATCCACCGAAGAATCAGAAGAAGGGGTGGTTTGAGAAAGATAATCAGATGGGCTATCACTATATACGGTCACGGTTTCAGTCTCAAAGTGAGTATAGAAAGGTGACTGCGGTGAGTTTCTTGAATCAGATTTCAAGGATTCAAACAGTCTTGATTGTATGGAGGAAGCAGCAGGATAAGAAGAGTAAGATAAGTCTGAACCACTATATCCAAGGTAATGAGAGTCCATGCTATGCAACAAGCATCCGTTGCCGTGTTAGGAATTCTCAGCAGAGTTCCTACAGCACCATCTCCTGTCTCCACGCTGAGGAAGTATTACAATTTCGATGATGTTCAGCACAAAATATTATCCTGAAAAAGAAGACAACATGCGTATAAGGATAAATAAACACGCTACTATCACACGAAAAGTTATGCAGCATTTCTGCAGCTAATGTTTGAGACAGCAACAAAAGCCAACAGAATCACCCTATACAGTTTATTACAACAAATGATGATCAATTAAAAAATCATATATCATGATACATCACCACTAATGTAAAAATCATACGCAATCTATGCTGATTTCCAGATTCCTGATCAAAGAGAAATAAAGTCCACAATTACTCAAATCTCTAAAAGTAACCCCATGCAATAGAAAAGCTCATCTTTGGTAACTCCACAGACAACCTAACAACAGAGATAACAATATTCGTAATTTCTACCATCTTGAATAATCAATTGAAAGAAAGCAGGCAAGTAGAAAGAAAATCCAACAGCCAAATCCATAAAACATCATTAATTTCTTACTAGCTCATACGAACTAACTAGCTTGCAAGCAATACTACAGCAATGAAAACATTGAAGCATAACAGAGTAGGGAAATATAAGCAGATAAGTTTACTAGCTTTGTTGCTAAACCGATCTAGGGGTCCCTACCCGAACCAAAAAACATTTATCGGCATTTATATGCAGGCCGGCGAGTAATTATTGCGTAGCGGCCGACTTTTGCATAATTTTAAAAAATAATCAATTCGGAACATTATAATTTAAAAATAAGCACTACGAATTGCTTAAAGACAACCAATCCAAGCAATACCTTAATTAATCTTAACTCTAACGAAATATCAAACCCTCGACCACGCCTCAAATATGCTGATTGTTTAAAACTACAAGACTACTTGTTTACTAAGGTTAAATCAAACGCACAACTTCTCTTTTAAATAAACACAAACTAGAAACTGAGATCCCATTAAACCGAAAACAGACATCGAGAAACGACAAATCCAGATATTACAAGCGTAAATTAAAGAAATGAAGTACCTGGTATTAGCTGCAGATTCGAGCTTGAGATTGAGAAGCAAAAAGAATGTTATTGAATCGATACAATAGGTATCAATTTGAGTTTGAAGGGCGATTCGAAAGAATGAACGAAAGAAGGTGGATGACAGATTATATATAGGGAGGAAGAGAAGATTGTGGGCGGAAACTCTTAACGACGTTAATAGTGACGGTAGCCGTCGACAGAGTGACACTGTGATAGTGCAGGGTCCGTACAAACGTTGACGGAATTGCTGACGATTCGTGCGTGGGGTTATCGCTGACCACACGTTCAAGTTTCAACGCTACTGGGAAAATTCTTCAGCTATCAAATAAGGTCGGCTTCCCTTTCTTAATAATTCCTCAAGTCTCAAATTAATAGTCGAAAAGTGAAATAACACAATAATCGATAAGATAAAGAAATTAATATTTTATTAATAAATATAAAAAATTTATTATTATAAAAAATTGAACTAATAAATTAGACAAACTAGAAAAAAAAAATAAGACCAATAAATTGAAAATATAATAATCTCACTAAGAGTTTTAAAAAATAAAAGAAATAGTTTAAAAAACTACTAAATACACTTATTTAGAAAAACTATTTACTCGAAAAGGAGTAAAAACGACCGAAGTCTACCTCAGTTAAATTTAAATATTATAATTTTATCTAAAAAGAAACTTATAAAATTGTATCAATTCGTTAGTTTCTTTGACCCGACCAAATAATTTAAAAACTGAAAGTTATGTTCACATTGAATTTCAATTTGAATAGCGTAAATGAAATAATAATCGAAAGTAGTGTGAGGTGAAGCCGCGACGAGCTGCTCAATGGCGGTGATACACAAGTGACGCTTGAAGTTGGTTTATTACAAGGGCTATAAATTAGTTAAATTATTTATGAATTATTTAAATATCAACTTGATAAAAATTTGTTTTTAACTTATTTAGAGAATATTGCTTAATAAATAAATTAAACTTTAATTTTATTAGTATAAGCTTATTATTAAAATTAATATAAAACATAAAATTATTTTTTATAAGATTAATATTTTTATAATTTAAGACTAACAAATATAATAAATATAATAAGTATTTGTAGTTATGTGGAAGAATCGAATTTGAGTATAAATATAATATTTCTTTTGCGATAAATAATTTTTTTTAAAAAAAATAATGAATATTTCAAATATAATCTAGCTTTAAAAAGTTCATTTAAGTTAGACTAAATTTCCATTAAATTTATGAACATCAAAGTATTCATTAATTAATTTAAAGTTTGAATCGAGAATAAATAAATTGACCTGGACTAAGACACTACTCACCTCAATTTGATTTGGATATACCTTATGTTAGAATTATATTGTTTTGATGGGTGTCAAAACTCTCGGTCAGTTAATCTCTTGTATGGAACCGATTTATTAGAACTAATCTTAAATTTGTAATATTGTATAGTACAAGTGTTGCAATAGTACGGTGGTTCAATATTTTTATGAGATAGCCCCTCGTGAAAAAGAAAAATGGACTAAATATAAAGAAAAAAGGGTATGAGGAAGCTGAAAATGTAGATCATTTGAAAAAAAAATATTTCATTTTACTCAACTTTGTAATTTCTTATTATTTGAGATTTAGTGGAGCCCATTTGCATTCGCCCTTAGTTTAGGTCCGACCAATAAAAAATTTGAATGCACGAAGAGCCAAATGATATGATGATCAAATTCAACTGAAATCCATAACCGGTTAGTCGATAGTTTTTTGAAGGATAGAACCACAACTAAAAGTCTGAGATACAATTGACAAAGCTGTGAGAAGAGTAATTCATAATTGACTTATCTCAGTTATAAGGATACCTCAACTGACTAGTTAAAAGAAGGACTAGTTGACAATTAAGACAACTGGGAAAAGAAGGATGAATAATCTAAGTAAAACCTCATTTGACCCGATCATCAACTAACACTTTATATCATTCAAGATGTCTCATCTAAGTACAAAAGTTATAAAATTGTACAACTTTGTACAAACTTTAACCTTCAAAAAAAGATGGATGGATTTAATTAAACAACAATTACATTTTTTGAATTGAGAATATAAATACCTGTCTTCGGATTAGAGCAATGAGTGTTCAAAAATGTTCAAGTTGTGATTGTTGCTGCAAATTGTTACTGCTAAATGTTGATAAAATCAACATTGCCATTCATCTCTAAAAGTTATTAAGTTTTTCGTGCATTCTTAGCACGTAACCTTTGTATGTTTGTTAGACGGGACTGCTGGAGTCGTATAGCTTCTCTTTAGTATAGTCTCTGAGAGATTATAGATCTGGATGATCACTCACCTAAATTTTTCGTTTGAGAAAGGAACTCAAACCATCGCACCCTGCAGTTGAGATCTGTGGAAGCTCCCAATTGGTAAAAGAAACAACATTGCAACCCGTATTCAAATATCATGGGCAACTGAGGTTGCAGAAGGAAGACCGTAGCATGTGGAGTGTGGTAAACTCAACCAATTGAAGGGACTGAAAACACGGAGTCCTATATTAAATTACCGTACACATTTGGAGTTAGTAAATTTTCGCTCTTGTGAACGGAGAGTGGATGTAAGATTAATTTCGGATCCAAACTACTATATATCATTTGTCTCTCTTACTTATAGTCTTTACTTTATCAGTTATGACACACTCAAGTTTTTAAACTCAACAACTAACTTTGGTTGTTGAGTGAATTTGTGAACTGAACTCTTAACCATCTCAATTTTAAACTTAAGTTTTATTTAGACTGTAACTAAATTCTGGCCCACCCAGTTACATAGATTCACATGTTCCGCACATTCAATTATCACAACTCTGATCCGTGACCGTCACCCTAATTATTATAAATGTCAATCAGATTAATTTATCATGTTGCAGCTAGAAAATTTCGATCCTAACTACCTTTACAAATTATTTTTTATATTTTATTAGGTTTTTTGTCATCAGTTTTTTTTCTATGTTCTAATCTTCTAAATGTTAAAAAAGGCATGAAGTATTTGTTCTCTTTTTATAAAAGACTCAAAATACATATCAAGTTTTGAGTATTCATAAATTTAAATATAAAAATTTTATTATTTTTTATTTTATCAATATTTTAACTTTATGATTAAATAATTTTTAAGAATCTTATTATTTATTGAATTTGAACACAATACTTATACCACTTTATAATTTGAAATTTAAAATAAATCTTAATAATATAATTAGGGGTGTAAATGAACCAAACTGTTCGTGAGCTACTTGGATCTCGTGAGCAGACTGGTTAACTAAAATTAGTAAGAAATATAAAATATTTACTTTTATAATAATAATATTTTCATGATTTAAGAGTAACAATAATGATAAATCATTATAATTATGCAAAAAATTTAGAATTTGAGCATGAATATGATATTATTCTTGGAATAAATAACTTTTTTTTTTCAAAATAATAATGAAAATCTTAGATATATTCTAAATTTAGAAAGTTCGTTTAAGCTCGATAAAAGCTCGACAAAGTTCGTGAACATCAAAGTATTCGATAAAAAAGCTTGAAGCTCGACTCGAAATTAAATGAGTCAAACTTAAGCACAACACTATTCGACTCGACTCGGTTCGATTACACCCCTAAATATAAGTATAATGTTAATAACAAATTAAATGGACCAACTCATTATTATTAAGATTTAATCTTGTTGGCCTGGAGTTATTTGATTCTAGGCTATATTTTTTTAAAATTAAAATATTTTTATTTAAAATCAAATTTTTTTTTTGGTTACGAGCCAATTTGGCATCACTATTAATGTAATTTAATGATGCGTTGCACGTGAGCATGTGGCCACGTGAGATTGAGTTCTCGTCAATTTTGACTGGCTTTACCTGACGTGTCAACGCGGTATGACTGGTCTCTCTCTCTTGACCCCACTAAACCTAAAACTCTACTGGAAATCCACTCAATGCTAAGTGCTAACGTGAAATTATTCTAACTCCACAAACCCGCTTTGAATAATTTATATATTTGAAACAAAAGCTTACAACTCTTGCTTTGGACAAAACATTTTTATATTATCCACTTTAACTAATATGGATTTCTATTTGAAGAATGTTCCCTTGTTTTGAGGATTACAGGCTGCAACGTTGGTCCACAAAAAGAGGGAGAAAAGGCATTATTCACACTAGTAAAATGTAAGTAAAAAAAAATGCTGCTAAAAAAAATGTAAGTAAAATGTGTACCGATTATTCCCAATTCGCGCAAAATTTTGTTAGAATTTTTGTTAGAAAAATCTTTCATTTATTTTTTATATTTTGGTGAGTCAAAGGTTGTAAAAGTTATCTTAGTCAATTTTTCAGTTTTTAGAATTCTAAAATTGTAATCATTGTATAGGATCAATCGAGTTATAATAGAATTTAATGGCCGAAGACCAAACATAAAAAATGCTCGTGAACTGAAGAAGTGTACGAGCTTGAAACTTGGTTTTCACCAAGTATGGCCTTGACCTAGACTGAGTTTGGGTACTCAGGATAGGATTTTCCATACTGACATCTCTTCCATACTGACTAAGAGAGGTCAGTATGAGGGCTTTCCATACTGACTAAGGGAAGTCGGTGTGAGGGCTCACCATACTGACTATGGGAAGTTAGTACAAGAGCCTCTACCTTGAAAGCACGAGCTAATCAAAGACATCCAAGCTTGGTCAGACTTCAGCATACTCATGCTTAAGTATAAGTCCGTACGGGGATATTCAAGCTGGGATTCCTCATACTGAAACTTAGTCTGACACAAAATTAGTGAAAGTACACTGACACGGCAGAGCAGACCTATAGTATGTTCTATGATTGGACGACATTTTTCCATGAGTCTAACGACTGGATTAATGTGTCTAACGGGCAGAAATTCAAAATGCTCGAAGGATTTCTCTATAAACCTTAAACGGTTACGAATTCCACACATCAAAGAGCATATAATTAAGCCATCACTCTGCTAAAACTCTCTGAGTTTCCATGTTTCTATACACGAGACTTGAGTTCCCGACTCAAGTTGTTACTCCGTGCTACTCTCTCTTAGCACGAGGTTGAAGCTTTATAAAAGAAGCTATTCTTTGGTGAATATATCCAAGATATATTCATAGCAGTCAGTTTCCTACTCCGGAATTCTGATTCTCACGGGCTTTTGCCAACCACCTGAGTTCTGGTAAGAACAACAAACATCCAACCACCAGGATGAAGGCTGCGGGGTGCCATCATCACTTCAACATGAAGACTAAGCGTACAAGGAGTTCCTAGGCGAGTGACCACAGCAGGCCGAAGGACGGAGTGCGGAAGGGTTGTGTATAGATCGTAAGGAGGCTTGTATTTTACTTAGTGATTATCCAGACCAAGTGTTTGAAGAGTGGATGTAGGATTTTTAAATCCGAACCACTATAAAATATCTTGTGTTCTTTACTGCTTTCATTTAAGTTTTTGTCTTTGTTTAGTTTCGCAAAACTGACTTTTAAACCTTCAATACTTGTCCAAGTATTGAAGAATATATACTGTGAAACTTACTTAATAACGTCAGACCTAAGTTTAACAACCTTCAAATACCATAAACTAACATTTTTACTTTCGCTGCATATTACATACTCTGATTTCGGGACCTACAAATATTAAAAGAGTTTTACATGTCTAATAAATTATAAATTTGAGTGAAATATCTAAATAAAAAATATTAAAATTAATTTATTAGTTTTAGGCAAAAATATGAATTTGACCAACATATCGGCCTAACTCTAAAATTTATCGTAATTCTTTTTATAAAAAATTATATCCCAATGTTTGACGAATTAAAAAAGAAGTACTTCAAAATTCTCATGTTATATTATTTACTTTTATTAGTTAAAAATACTCTAAATGATCGACGAAATTGAAAATACACTGAGTTATATTTTACTAAAATTGATTAATCCACAACAATAATATATGTTTTTATAATGTGTGCCTCAGTGTATTCTTAATCATGTCAATCACTTGGGGTATTCTTGACTAATAAAAAATATTAGATAATTAAAATTTCATATTACAAAAAACTTAGGTGAATTTCTAATGTTGGTCCTCAGAGTATAAAGTATGTTGCGCACAAAATTAATTAGTTCAATATAATTCGGTGGGTCCAAGTTCAGTTACTTATGAAGACTTTGAAGTCGTGCAAGTATTAGTTCAATGTTCAGATATACACCACCGGTTGAAAACTGGTGGGTTCCAAATAATGAGCAAACTTACAAATAAAGTGAGCAAATAGAGTAAAGCAAGAAAAAATAGACACAAGAGTTTATAGTGGTTCAAGATCCAACTGTCCCTACATCCACTCTTCGTTCTCCACTAACGAAATTCACAATCACTTAATTGCTTACAACTACAACTAATGATCTTCTTCGACGAGAGTCCTAAACTGGCATTGGTTGCAGGGCATGATAATTTGTTGAGCTTCACCGTAAGAGACCTATTTGCTAGGATCTTTTTTTTGCTTCCTCGGTTGTCCGTTCTTCCTTTGAACTGCTCACAATTTCAAACTTCAGCTGATTGTGGGTTTGAGTTCTCCACAAGAACACCAATCACAATGATGAAAACTGGAGCCTTGTTGTCACCAGCAACGATCTCTAATAAGCTTTGTCTGTGTGACATACACAAGCCTCGTGCTAAGATGCATGAAAATCTCGAGTGCAGAGCACTTGGTTAGCTTCAGGAGAGCACTATAGAAGAATCTTCAATTCAGAACATTTGCCTTTATGTGTTGTCTTCTTCTACCTCTTCTCTTCTATTGGGGACTTCATATGGTCATTCTTGAAATCTTTAGAAGTATAGGAAACTCCAAGAGATCCAAAATGCCTCTCTCTTTGCTTTTTCTTTCAAAAGGCTTAAAAAATCTTCTTTTGTTATTCGTCTGGGATTGAATGAAGAAATAGTGATAAGGGTTCACATCATGATGGGATTGAATTTGGGATAAAAAAGAAATTTGTGTGTGAGCAATAAATATATAAATTTTAATTTCATTTTTTTTCATATGTCTAATTTATTAATTTCATCATTAAAAATAAAAAATTAATTAGCACTCACAGAAGAAAACTGAGATTATTAATTAGAAACATAGTGAGTATTAAATAAAGGGAAAACTAGTAATTTTATCTCAAAAGTTTTCATTTCAGAAAATTTTATCCCAAATTTTTTTAATAAGGGTTTTTTATCCCACATTTTTTTTCATTAGAAAATCTTATCCTAAGTATTTCCCATTGAGTATTTTATCCTTCATTTTTAATTTTTCAAGAAAATCCATCCCACAACTTGGGAAAGGTGGGATAGAAAGCACAAATTAAAAATACTTGGGATACAATTTCTTGCCAAAATATAAATTTGGGATACAAACCCTAAATGGAAATAGTTGGGATAAAATTCCCTAAAAACTTTTTGAATAAATCACATGTTCTATCTTAAATAAAATGGTAGGTAACAACATAGAAATATCAAACTAACTTCAATTATGAACACATATTGGTCCCAAATTAGAGTAAGGCAACTATACAACGGAAGATTTTTTAGGTTAATACACTCTAAACTGGTGATTCTGGTACCAACTCGGATTCAACAAACTGGTTGCTTAGCGAGAAATATATTACTTAGTCAGTTTCAGTAATATACTTCAACACTTGAGGTGTTGTGTTTTAAATCCAATGCAGAAACGTAAATAAAATACTCCCTCCGTCCCACAGGAGTAGTCTCATTTCTCCCGGGCACAGTTACCAATATTTGTGAGTGTAGTTGAATTAATATTTTATTGGTGAGTGTGAAAAAGTTTGCCAATTTAGGAAAATGAGACTATTTTACGGTACAAACAAAAATGGGAAATGGGACTACTCTTGCGGGACGGAGGGAGTAATAAATAACACAAATGATTTTTAGAGGTTCGAACCAAACCGTCTTACATCCTCTCTTCGGACGAGTAGTCTGAAAATCACTAAGTTGAGGATTATAAAGATGTCACACAATTTATTGCTAGCTGATACATGCCCGCGTCCACCAGTCCACTAGCGCACTCACCAAATCCTTTGTTCTCCTTCGCTTCTTCAAATCTGAAGTGTGGGTGCACCACTCAATCTCCAGCTGATCGTGGAAGTTTGTGTTCTTCCCCAGAACATCAACTTGCGGTATACACTCATGATAGTTACCACCGGAGTAGTGGCAATTCCATGACATTTTCTTACTTATAAAGTAAGAAAACCGAGATAAGAGCTCTTGCGAGATGTACGAAGTCTTGTGTCCAATAATGAAACACGAGAAGCTGATAGAACAACATGAAAGCTTTTGAGTGCTCTAGTGTTGATTTTAGTGCATTGCAGAGAGACTAGCAGATTTGATAGGAAGTCGATTGGCCAAAAGTAACCTTCTCTTGATGGATTTTTGCCTCTATTTATATGTGCTCATTGAGAGGTTTGAAAATGATTCCGTTGTAAGACAAAAGGAACAGGTCTAATTGTGATCTCACTTTTCCTGACTTGCAGTGTCCTTTCGGTCAGAGCGGGTGGACTTTGCAGCTTTGGTCATAACGGCTCTTTAGTAGTCTGAGGAATTTTGCTGGTTGATTCCTTGTACGAACAAGCTTTTAAGAATCTCAGACTTTAAGATCTCATTTTTTAAAATCTGGTCTTGTAATATATCCGCTTGTCTTGGCTTGCTTGTGTCTCTTCTTGCTAGTTGGGTATTAACTTGCTGGTGACATTTATTGGCAAGCTCTTTGTTGGTGGATCATTAGTTGGTGATGACGTGTTAGCCAACTTTCTCCAAAGGCGTTTTGCTAGTAAAGACCTTTTAGCCAAGAAACCCATACAAGCTCATTTGCTGGCGAATGGAATTCGCCAGTAAATCTCCAAAAGCTTGTGACCATCTCCGATTTAGCACTTGATAAGTGCACTATTTCGTTCACTTATCTATGAATTTTAGATTGTTTTAATGATATTATGGTGTGTTTACTCTGAATTATGAGCATCATAGTGTTTTTATGTCTGAGTTGTGTGTTATGCTCGAAAATGCAGGTTTTTGGAGTGAAAATTGACTAAGTCTAAAAAAAGAAGTTTTGACCGAGGGCTCTGTTTCGATCGACAGAAAGTGTGTCGATCGAAACAGAGGCATGTTGCAAATGAAGAACACGTTGAATATTCAAGCTGATCGACAGAAGAAGAAGTCCTGTCGATCGACAGAAATTGTGTCGATCGACAGGGATGTCTGAGGCAACCAGTCGACAGAGCTTCAAGAGTACGATTTCGAGAGCCCAATTTCGATCGACAGAATTTGTGTCGATCGAAATTTGGGTCGTGCTGGAGGAATTTAATGCTTTTAAGTTATTTCCATGTTGGGACAATTAAACCTAGTATATATTGTTTTGTTTAGGCGAGTTTTCAGAATTATGCCACTTTTGAGACTTTAACCTTAAAGTTTTTCTTGCTCTTTAATTGCTTCGAATTGTGGTGAGGATTGTACTCGAACCTTTGAAGATTGAATGCAATTACAAGACTTGTTTTCTCTATGAAGTTGTGTTACAGGTTTTATCTTTCCATATTTCTGTTTAACATGAATATGTGTAGGTAAACCCTTATTCAGATTCTAAGGTTTATGTGATTGTCTTGGATGCATGTTTAGGTGATTAAATCGATCAATACTTTTAATTGGTTTATCAATTCTTGTGCTTTTTCTTAATCTGATTAAATTGACCATTTGATTAGGTTTTCATAATTAATTAATTTGAGACTGAAAAGTGAAAATTGATTAATGGATTTAAGAATTGATAATATGGATTTTAATTATGTCTGAAAAGAGGAATTTAATCCATAGGAATAAATCTGATGTTTTTAAGGAGTTGTTAATTTTCCTAGAGACCGAAAGGATATAGGAAATTGATGATCTACTTTATGAATTGCCAAACCCTGGAATTTGTAATATTTTCCTAATGTTTCACCAAATCTTTATTTCAAATTGATCGATGAAATTTCCCTGCATGCTATCCTTGACATGAACTTGCCCTGGAATCTGATCTTTTCTCTAGTGTTTTAAAACCCGATTTTAATTCCCTGCTTTAATTTAATTTTCTTGCAAAATTAGTTTTAAATTTCAAAACCCTTCCAAATTTCTATTTACTTAGACAACAAACTGAAAACAAATGGTTCAGTACATGAGGTGTTCGCTTTTACAATCTCTGTGGGATCGATAATTTTAACTTGTCACTATTCTATAAAAATCATTATAAAAATTAGTGATCAAATTTTGGCGCCGTTGTCGGGGATTGTTAAAGAATTATCTTGTTATTGAATCTGTTTAGGGTTGTTGATTTAAGTTGTAATTTTAATTTTAATTTCCCTTTCAGTTTTGCAAAATTTTCTTATTATTTTCCTTTAAAATTTTCGCCAGTTTTTCCTTTAAATTCTACTCTCTGTTTCGACCGACAGGAAAAATTTTGATCGACAGGTTTCCTGTCGATCGACACGATTTCTGTCGACCGACAGAGAAGTTGTTTTTCAGATTTTTCTGTTTTATCGTTCAATTCGTGTGTTAGTCAATTTATTTCAGTTTAGTTGCTGTTTTGTGTGTACTCACTCTTCCCCTGATTTATTTTCAGGTAGTTAATGCACACGAGGAGGAGTGGTAAGGTGCCGATTCCTATCGACCCTGAGATTGAGGCTACGTGCAGAAGAAACAACAGCAGGAGACACCGAGAGGAAGCCGCTTCCAGCAGTGAAACTGTCAAGATGGCTGATGAAAATCAAGAGAACATTCCCAACCTTACTCCCGAGCAAACAGCTGAGCTCTTGAGAGAGATGCACGCCATGCGGGAGCGTATGGTTATGCTGGAGCAGGAAAGAGCCAATAACAGGAATAATCGGAACAACAATCCACCTGACGAGTCCTCAGATGATGAAGATGAGGATGATGATCTAGGGATTGATGCTGACGAGGATGAAGATGCTATCCAGAAGAGATACAGACCTAAGTTCCAGGAGACTGATTTCAGCATTGGCATCAATGCCAATAACTTTGAGCTGAAGACCGGGTTGGTGCAGATGGTTCAGCAGAGTCAATATGGGGGCCGAGCTACTGAGGACCCCTATGCTCATCTTGACAAATTTATAATGCTCTGCAACACCGTGAAGATCAATGGAGTCAGCAAAAGTGCCATGCGAATGAGGCTCTTTGCCTTTTCTCTGCGAGACAAGGCCCAATCATGGTTCTCTGCTCTGGATAAAACCAACATCAGCACTTGGAAGGAACTGAGGAACGCATTCTTGATGAATTTCTTTCCCCCAAGTGTCATCAGGCAAAGGAAGAAGGATATCAGTAGGTTTTCTCAGAGACATGATGAGAATTTCTATGAGGCTTGGGAGAGGTACAAGGAGTTGCTGAGGTTGTGTCCTGGTCACAATCTAAATTTGGCAGATCAGGCTGAAACCTTCTATGAAGGACTGAATGAAAAGACTGTCGAACTGGTGGATTCCACATTGGGAGACTCTGTGATGACAAAGGGGCCCAAGAAAGCCATGGCCTTCTTTCAGAAGATGGCAACCAACAGTCAGAGATGGTCTAGCAACCGCAAAGAACCAGTCAAAGTTGTGGAGAAGGTAGCAAAACCCGAGGTAGACCTGATGGGAGAGATCAAGAAGCTGAGAGAGGACTTTGCCAAGATGGAATCTGGACGAACCGTTGCTGCTGTCGATCCAGTTCCGTCCTCTTCTTGTGAGACTGATACCGTTGATGTCAATTTTGTCCAAAGAGGTGGCTATCAGAATAATAACAGAGGTGGATATTCACAAAATCAAGGCTACAATCAGGGCTACAATCAGAACTACAACCAAGGCTACAATTCCAACAGGACAAGGAACCACCCAGGTTTCTCATATTCAAATCCTGATGCTGCTGAGCAACCTCCTGCTGGATTTAATGTGGAGAATGGAGAAATTGTTGAGCCAAAGAAGAAGTTGAGCCTTGAGGAAATCCTAGCCAAGTTCATGCAAGGGTCCGATAAGAGAGTTGGGAATTTGGAGAAAGAAGTGGAAGGAATCAACTCCAAAGTTGATAGAGTGGAGAAACATGCTCAAATCATAGAGACGCAGGTCAGCCAGATTGCCGCATCCCTTGGCTCACAACATAAACAAGGGCAATTACCGAGCAACACTCAGGCAAACCCGAAGAATCAGAGAAATCAGGTCAATGCCATTACTTTGAGGGGTGGCAAGTCTTACAAAAGACCCGAACAGAAAGGGGCCGAATCTGAGGCCGAAGAAGGGAGTGAAAAGGAGCAGGAACCCGAGGCAGAAGCCTCTATTTCGATCGACAGAAATCCTGTCGATCGAAATAAAGGACCAGAACCAGATATCGATTCAGGAGGTCCTGTCGATCGACAGAACCCCTGTCGATCGACACAGCTGCCAGGTCAAGGAGAAAAGTTGCCCCCGATGCCGTATCCGCAGCGATTTGCCAAGAAAAAGGTGAATGAGAGGTATGCACGGTTTTTAGAGAACATGAAGAAGGTGCACATCAATATTCCTCTCGTGGAAGCTCTGTAGGAGATGCCGGGGTACATCAAATTCCTAAAGGATATGGTCGCTCAGAAGAGACCTATGATACAACACGAGACGGTGAACCTGTTTGAGGAATGCAGTGCTATTATTCAGAAGAAGCTGCCTCTGAAAAGAGAGGATCCGGGTTCATTCACTATTTCTTGTGTTATAGGTGGAGAGACATTCGGCAGGGTGCTTTGCGATTCTGGAGCAAGCATCAATCTGATGCCGTTGTCCATTTTCAAGAGACAGGAGATTGGAAATATCAAGCCGACTACCATCACCCTTCAGATGGCTGATAGATCGATCTCTTATCCGAGATGAATTGTGGAGGATGTCTTAGTTAGGGTCAAAGATTTCATACTCCCGGCTGACTTCATTGTTTTGGACATGGAGGAGGATCACAATATCCCGCTGATTTTGGGGAGACCATTTCTGAGGACCAGAGGAGCCCTGATCGATATTCGAGAAGGGAAACTGACATTCCGAGTCGATAATGAGTCTGTGACCTTTGATATTTTCAAATCTATGCAAAAACACGATGATGGGAGCTACAAAGAAGAATGCTATGTGATAGACAGTTTTGATCCGGTGATTTCTTCTCCTTTACTTTCTATTCATTCTGAAATTGATTATCTAGAGCAATATCTTCACCACTCTTTATTTTCTTTTTCAGAGCTTGATGAAGCTTGTGGCGAGCTTCTGGATTTTATTGTGGAGCTAGATGTGAAGGAAGAGTTACCTAGGGCAAAGGAGAACCAAAAGGAGCCTCTGCCAATCCAGTTTGTGAAGGAAGCAGAAAAAACTCGAGCTGATGCCTCTGTTTCGATCGACAAAGGAACTGTGTCGAAAGGTGGAAAATTACCTCCCTGTCGATCGACACAGCTGCCAAAAATCACCCAATCGACAGGCAGTCCAGGAGAAAGAAGAAGAAAGAAGTAGCCTCTATTTTGATCGACAGAGAGGTTGTGTCAACCGACACAGCCATACCCGAGGCTGAAAAACGGCCCGAACCACCTGTTTTGGAACTGAAACCTCTTCCTTCTCATTTACAATATGCTTATTTGGGTCCTGACAATACTTATCCTGTAATTGTTTCATCTTTTCTTACTTCTACAGAGTTGGAGAAGCTGCTACTAGTTTTGAGGGACCACAAGTCAGCTATTGGATGGACACTGGCAGATATCAAAGGAATCAGTCCAACAATATGCCAGCACAGGATCAACTTGGAAGAAGAGGCTAAGCCAAAGAGACAAGCTCAAAGGAGACTTAACCCTACAATGCAAGAAGTCGTGAAGAAGGAAGTACTGAAGCTTCTAGACAATGGGATGATCTATCCCATCTCCTACAGCCAATGGGTGAGTCCGACACAAGTTGTGGCCAAGAAGGGGGGAATGCAGATTGTGAAGAATGAGGATGGCGAAGAGGTGGCGATGAGACCAGTCACAGGATGGCGGTTTTGCATCGACTACCGAGCTCTGAATGCCGCCACATGCAAGGATCACTTCCCTCTGCCCTTCATCGATCAGATGCTTAACAGACTGTCAGGTTATCCCTATTACTGTTTCCTTGATGGTTATTCTGGTTATAACCAAATTGCAGTGGCCCTGAAAGATCAGCATAAGACAGCTTTCACGTGCCCATATGGAGTCTTTGCTTATCGGATAATGCCTTTTGGTTTGTGCAATGCACCTGCTACTTTTCAGTGGTGTATGATGTCCATTTTTCATGATCTTATTGAGCACATTATGGAAGTTTTCATGGATGACTTTTCTGTCTTTGGTAGCTCTTTTGATGTTTGCTTGCAGAATCTAGCTACAGTGATGGAGAGGTGTGCTGAGACAAACCTGTGCCTAAATTGGGGGAAGTGCCATTTCATGGTGAGAGAAGGAATTGTACTAGGGCACCGGGTGTCCTCTAAAGGCTTGGAAGTGGACAGGGCCAAGATCACGACAATTGAGAAGATGCCGCCACCACTGAATGCAAAGGGAGTTTGGGGTTTCCTAGGCCATGCCGGGTTCTACCGCAGATTTATACAGGATTTCTCTAAAATCTCTAAACCCCTTTGTAATCTGCTTGAGAAAGACGTGTCTTTTGTTTTTGATGCAGATTTTCTGAAGGCCTTCGAGCAGTTGAAGAAGGCATTGGTGACTGCTCCAGTCCTCACTTCTCCAGATTAGGATGAGCCCTTCGTGCTCATGTGTGATGTTAGTGGCTTTGCAGTTGGAGCGGTTCTAGGGCAACTGAAGGGGAAGCTTTTCCACGTCATCCATTATGCCAGCAAGACCATGAACCCTGCCCAATGCAATTACACCACCACGGAGAAGGAGATACTTGCTGTAGTTTATGCATTTGATAAATTTCGTCCCTACTTGATAGGGTCGAAAACTGTTGTTTATACTGACCACGCTGCTATTAAGTTTTTGTTTGCTAAGTAGGATGCCAAGCCAAGATTGATCAGATGGATCCTGTTGCTTCAGGAGTTCGATGTGGAGGTCAAGGATCGAAAGGGCTGTGAGAATGTGATTGCTGACCATCTCTCCAGGTTGGAGTATCCAGTCGAGGGGGATGACCAGAAGATGAGGATCCAAGAGACTTTCCCTGATGAACAGGTCTTTCCATGCAAGGATAGGGATCTCAAAGAGTACTACTGCAACAAGACTCCCTGGTATGCTGACTATGCCAATTATCTGGTGAGTGGAGTTCCCCCTCCGGAGTCTACCCCGCAAGAAAGGAAGAGATTTCTGAAGGAGGTCCGGTTCTACAATTGGGAAGACCCGTACCTATAGCGCCGATGTGCCGATACCATTATCCGCCGGTGCGTGCCTCAGCCTGAATTTTTCAAGATCATCGAGGCTTGTCACTCCTCTCCCAGCGGTGGCCACTTTGCTGCCAACAGGACCGCCTTCAAGGTCCTCTCTAGTGGGTTCTACTGGCCGACCATTCATGGCGATTGCAAGTCTTTTGTTTTCAACTGTGACAGGTGCCAGAGGATGGGCAATATTTCAAAGAAGGATGAGATGCCCCAGACCCCAGTGATTGAGGTCGAGATCTTCGATGTGTGGGGGATAGACTTCATGGGACCTTTCCCACCTTCAGGAGGGTACACTTACATCCTTTTGGCAGTTGACTATGTTTCTAGGTGGGTGGAGGCCATTCCGACGACCACCAATGACTCCAAAGTTGTGGTGAATTTCCTCCAGAAGAATGTGGTGACTAGATACGGCACTCCTCGAGCCTTGGTGAATGATGGTGGTTCTCATTTCTGTAACCGTACTATTTCTGCTCTTCTTGCTCGCTATGGTGTCAAGCACAGGGTTACTACTCCTTACCATCCTCAAGGGAATGGTCTCGCCGAGTTGTCCAATAGGGAGATCAAGGGGATCCTTGAGAAGACTGTCAAGATGAAGAAAGATTTGGCATTCAAGCTCGATGACGCACTGTGGGCTTACCGTACTGCTTTCAAGACACCGATTGGGATGTCCCCATTCCAGTTGGTCTTTGGTAAGTCCTGTCATCTTCCTGTGGAGCTTGAGCACAAGGCTTGGAGAGCTGTGAAGGAGCTGAATCTGAATTGGAAGGCTGTTGCTGAGAGCCGAGCTGCCTACTTGAATGAGATGGATGAATTCCGTGAGGAAGCCTATGAGAACTCCATGAATTATAAGCTCCGAGCCAAGAGATTCCCTGATCAAGGCCTGAAGAGGCGACAATTCTACAAAGGAGATCTGGTTCTAGTCTTCAATTCTCGCCTCCGCTTCATGCCAGGAAAGCTGCAGTCCAAGTGGAATGGACCATATACTGTGGTCAACATTACCAGCAATGGAGTGGTGGAGTTAGCTGGTCAGGATGGCACAATTTTCCGAGTCAATGGAAACCGAGTCAAGCGCTACTACAGCCCGCTGCAGATTGGAGTTGTGGAAGTGCATTATCTGGACCGGCCTTGATCCGAGGTATCGTTGAACTAACGACATTAAATAAAGCACTTGTTGGGAGGTAACCCTACATATTATTGCTTTATTTCAGTTTAGGAGTCTATTTTCGAGTCTTAGGTGTTTTAGGATTTATTTCATGCCTTAGAAAAATTTCCAGCTTTTAATTTCAGTTGTCAAAAAAATAAAATAAAATTTTAAGCCTCTGTTTCGATCGACAGGAATCCTGTCGATCGACAGAGGGGTTGATTTAAAAAAAAATTGTCGGGTAAGTCTGTCGATCAACAAGAATCTTGTCGATCGACAAGGTCGTGTCCTTTAAATTTTTGTCGAGTCAATAATTGTGTCGATCGACAGGAATCCTGTCGATCGACACAAATCTGTTAAATTTAAATTTTAAATTCCGCATTTATTTATTTCAGTATATTAAAATAAATACTAAAAAAAGAGAAAAATTGAAAAATTGCGCGTCTATCGATCGACAGAATTCATGTCGATCGAAACAGACGCGCGGGTCTGTTTTTAAATAACGCTGAACCAGTCCTCTTCCCTCACTTTCTTTCCTCTCTCTTGACACACGAACACTCTCACCCCCTCCCCCGATCGAAATTTCAGCCCCTCTCCTCCTATCTACTCGAGGTAATCATCTCTCCCCTCTCTCCCTTCGATTTATTGGTCTCTATTTACTTGATTTTGTGCTTATTTTGCTATGAACCCTAGTTGTGTCCCCTTTTATGCTTTGGTTTGAATTGTTGAATTTACTTTGATTTATTGCACATATCGGGTTACTTTGGTTCGTTCTAGGTTGTAGGAGAGTCGATGTGAGTTCCTTGGGGCTTAATTGTTGATTAATTTCGATTTTTGAGGAATTGAGACTTCCATTTGAACCCCCTTTACTGTTGCACGATATTAACCTCTCCAAATTGCAAATTATGCTTAATTGCTTTATAAGTTACGTTTTGCACTTGGTTTTGATGTTAATTGCATGATTGGGTGGTCAATTTGGAATGGGCATGCCTCATTATGGTTCAATTTTGGAATTTTGATTCATACACACCCCCTTTACTGTTGCTTGGTTTCTGCCTTCCCCATGTGTACTTATTGGTTTCTGTGGCTATTCTCTGTTGTTTTGCACTTGGGTTTGGTTTGAATTGCATGATTGGGTGGTTACTTGGTAATGGGCATGCTTGATTGTGCTTGATATTGGTGGATTTACTTGCACTAGGCAAGTTTGGGGGAGTAGGTTACTTTCTTAGTTCTTCCTTGTACTGATTGTGGTTTGTTGTTATTGTAGAGAGCTACAGATGGCATCATCTGACGAGGATTATAACCCGAGTACTGATGAGGAGATGCATGAGGATACGGCGTCTGAGGCCGAAGAAGGGCATGACCAAAACTTAGTCCCAGAGGAGCAGCCTGGTTGGGAGCCAGAGTTTGCATTTGCCGATCACCAGCAGCGCTTCTAGCACATGCAGCGCTTCACCGTGAAGCCAACACGGTACCCTGATGCCGATGATCTGTTGAGGATGGGACTCGGGAATGACGTTCAGACACTGTTCGCCCGATGCGGCTGGGGGCATTTCATCACCCAGATGTGGCCCACTATTCCGCCACTGGCTCTGGAGTTCTTCGCTACTGTTCATATCATAGAGCTGCCCCGCAGCCAAGGCCCCACCGAGCCGAATGGCATCCAGTTCCAGCTTCGGGGGCAGCCTTACCGGCTCAGCAGGACACAGTTGGATCGGATTTTTGGGTGTGAATCGGGGGGCATTTACCATGAGCCGCCCGAATTCCAGATTGGGGAATTTTGGCCTTCCATTTCTGCTACAGCCGACCGACCCACTTCAGCGAAGCCAACATGAAGGCCACTGCTATCGACAATCCAGTGCTCCGCTACATTCAGAAGATATTTGGGATTTCTGTTTTCGGCAGAAATGAGCACGGGAAAGCCCGGGGGTGCGAGATTTTCTGCATTTGGGCCATCTTGAATGGCGTCCATCTCAGTTTGGCTGCGTTCGTCATGGAGAACTGGAAGAGGTAGACTGGTACTACTCCGGGCGATTTCTGGTGTGGAGGGTTCTTGAATCCCATCGCCCGGCACGTAGGGATTCCAGTTGATGCTTTCACCCCACTGGGGGGTGACCGGACCTTGCGGATCGACCAGCTGGAGCAGTTCCGCTTCCTGATAGCCTACCGTGGTGAGCTCTTCCTCCGGTTCCCGAATGGTGACCGGTTTCTTCTGCCCGCTCCTGAGCTAATTCATGTCACGGACTCTGCATGCCGCGACAACTGGTTTATGGCTACACCCGCTCACATGGATCGTACCCGAGACGGCCAAGGTGGTCCACCTACCTCCTGTTTATCACACCGTGCCGGTACACTGCCGGATCAGCGGGTTTGCACCCGCGAAGAGGAGGCTGAGAGACTCGCCGAGGAGCGGCGATGGGCTGAACAACAGAGAGACGTGCCGCCCCGATCTGATGCCCCTCCATTTCTTGCAGGGGGCGGGGGTGGTGCTTCTACTTCATATGCCGGCGCCGGCTCTTCCATCGCAGTTCCAGATTGGAGTCCCTTCCTCCAGTTATGCAGGAGCAGAGGGCAGATTTTGCCAGTTTCCGCACCGAGCTCAGAGAGGTCCGAGATCATCAGTTGGTGCAGGATACATTACTTGCCGACATCAGGCGGCAGCAGGAGTCTTACAACACCGCTCACAATACTGCCATGACGGATCTGACCCGCCGGATGGAGGATGATAAGTTAGGATTTTCACCAACTTATCTGGTTGTTCTTTGACTGAATGTGTGGTGTAAAGATCGTTTTTGTACTAGTTTTCGTGCATGAATTGGCTTTTGTGCTCGTAATGTTGTGTTTGATGAATCATGCAGAGTTTTGGCCATAAACAGAGGAGAGTTGGATTTCCAGTTTCAGGTCCACGTCGATCGACGAGGAGAATGAAGGAGGAGCGATCGACGAAGGAAGAAAAGAGAAGATCGACGGAGGCAGCATCCACGTCGATCGATGCCATTGGACGTCGATCGACGAAGGCATTTCACCGGCGTCGATCGACGCCAATCTCCCACGATGGACGCGAAGTCGGGAATCCTAGTCTGCGTCTGTTTTGGAGATAAAGCCATATCTTCACCTAGATTTTGTATGATACATTCTACACTATTATAAAAAGCCATGTAGAATTCATTTTTTAGGGAGAGAAACAATAGATTACTTACCATAATTTAGTATTGAAGATTAATTAGAGTTTCTCAAGGTTTTTGAAGTT
>JAPKLW010000777.1:27728-111388 GCA_026898455.1 Plectranthus barbatus
TGGTGGGGTAAACTAAAACTTTGAATGAGTGAATTTCAAAACCTTTTTACCTGATTGAGCGATGAGTGCAAACACTTCCCGATGAGGTTCCTCCTCAATAATTTAACAATTAGAATTTGATTGGATTGCATGATTTATATGAATAAGTGATACTTAGATTGCAAAAGAAGCTTGTGAGGCATTGCACACTTGTATCTGCATTTGATTAGAATTCTTTTCTGTGAATTGATCGAGGACGATCAATGGTTTAAGTTTGGGGGAGTTGATGAGTTAGGATTTTCAACAACTTATCTGGTTGTTCTTTGACTGAATGTGTGGTGTAAAGATCATTTTTGTACTAGTTTTCGTGCATGAATTGGCTTTTGTGCTCGTAATGTTGTGTTTGATGAATCATGCAGAGTTTTGGCCATAAACAGAGGAGAGTTGGATTTCCAGTTTCAGGTCCACGTCGATCGACGAGGAGAATGAAGGAGGAGTGATCGACGAAGGAAGAAAAGAGAAGATCGACGGAGGCAGCATCCACGTCGATCGACGCCATTGGATGTCGATCGACGAAGGCATTTCACCGGCGTCGATCAACGCCAATCTCCCACGATCGACCCAAAGTCGGGAATCCTAGTCTGCGTCTGTTTTGGAGATAAAGCCATATCTTCACCTAGATTTTGTATGATACATTCTACACTATTATAAAAAGCCATGTAGAATTCATTTTTTAGGGAGAGAAACAATAGATTACTTACCAGAATTTAGTATTGAAGATTAATTAGAGTTTCTCAAGGTTTTTGAAGTTTGTGTTTGAAGACAGAGTTCTGCAGGGTTATTTTCGAATTCTGATTTTTATGCAATTCAGGTTTTATTCTTCTATGATGAATATTATTTTGAATATGTGTAACTAATCTCTTCCTCAGATTCTAGGGTTTCGAATTATCAATGTATACATGTTTGATTAATTGAATTATTTTCCCTTTCCCTTCGTAGTTTGTGAAATCTGTGCTTATTCATAATCTTGATTTGTTGGCCACATATTAGGATTAACTAGTTGATTACTTGAGACGTAACTGTAATAGTTTTCAATCGAAAGAGATTTTCACAATATAATCTGATTTCTTGTCGTAACTGAAGGAGATTGATTGTAGGAATAAATCTGTAGATCTTTGGAGTTAATTAATTTATCTTGAGACCGAGCGGAGATAGGTAATTGAATAATCTACTTTACGAATTGTCCAACAAAGAAGTTCGTAATACTTTTCTGATGTTTCACTACGAAGAGGAATTAAAATTGGGAAATAATCAATTTATTCATCCATGTCATACTCGATAAGGAGATATTCCCGGAATCTGTAATTCTCATAACCGTTTTCAATCAAAGTATTTTAATTTCCTGTTTAAGTTTCATTAGCGAGTATTGCGATTTTCAAAACAACCAAAACTTTTCAATTGATTTTCCTAACCAGTATTTTGAGAACTTATGATTTAGTACTTAAGATTTTTCGTTGCTTCATTCCCTGAGGGATCGATAATTTTCATTTGCCGCTATATTATTAGCTTTGCTAAGTCGCTTGTTAAATAATTTAGCGATCAGAGGAGCACTTCTCAGATTTTGAGCCGGCCCTGCGCTATGGCCACAGGAACAGGAGGACAGCGAGAGATTAACAACCACCGCAGGAGTGAGGTCTAGATTCCTTTCCTACAAGCTGACTTTCAAACTTATTCTTCCCTTCGTGTTGAATAAGTTTGGGGGGGGGGATGACTTGTGGGAATAGAATCCATTATTATTTACTTGCTTATTTCTGATTTGATGTACTGCATTTTATTTCCCTGTATTTCAGTTTATTTCCCTGTACTTCAGTTATTTTCCCTGTACTTTATTTCCCTTCAGTTGTATTTGTTTTAGTTAGGTATTTCTGAAGTATTTGTTACTTTCCCATGTACTTGTTCTTAGTTCAGAAATCCATTAAGTGTAACTTGAGATTATGTACTATTCCTTCCTTTGATATGAACTTGTTTGATTGATGATTGGTCTACACTGAGATTGAGACAATTAGGATTGCATGATGAGTAGCCAATGATAGGAGAATACCGCATGATAAGTTGCTCTCTGATTTTGGATTTTGCTTGATTTATCTGATTCGGATTGGATACTGTTAGGGAAGAACAAATGAACCAAGTGAGAATTGTGCCTGAATTTTTCTTTCATGTGTGATCGAGTTTGCAGTTGGATTCTAGAATTTGGCTTATTTCTCTCTCGAGACTGTATTGATGTAAGACTTGGTGAAAATGATTTTAGGCATCTCTTTTCTTAGCCTTATCCCAAACACTAACCCTACACATGACCACTTGGTAGCCACTTTGAGCCTGAAAAGTTTTTCTTGATTTAAGTAATGTTCTAGTGAGCCAGTTGTGGATTGAATTGAAAAAAAAGAAGGGGTAGTTTAATACTGAGTTGTGAGTTGTTGAAAATATGATTGCTCATGGATTTGAGCTAACTTGAAAAAAAAAAAAGAGAAAAGATGAAGAAAAGTGTTGAAAAAATCTTGTTGGTAAACCTGTTTGCAAGATGAACTTTGAAAAAAAAATGATAACACAAGTATAGAAAAGAAAAGTTGAAGATTGATGTGGTGTGGGTTGACAGTTGGGAAGTTGTAAAAATCATAAGTGTGCTAGTCACTCAGCCTAAAACGACCTACCTTCTAGAAAAGCCTCATTACAACCAAATTAAAGACCTTTTTGATTCACTGAGTTGTTTTACTTTCTAAGCAGTGGAGAGATGAGAAATTTGCCAAACTTATGGTTAAGAAAACTATATTACTTTGAATTGAGTGAAACACATGTCCTGAACACTTGAGTGATGAGTGATTGATAAAATTCTGTCTATCTGTGAGGTTCTTCCCGAAACGGTTGATGGTTTGGATTGGATTTTGATTGCATTGTCTTTTGGATGAGGGTGTGCTTAGATTGTGATGAATCTTGTGAGGCCTTGCACATCTCTGTTTGCATAATTTGAGTTTCTTTTGGTGTTTTGATCGAGGACGATCAATAGTTCAAGTTTGGGGAAGTTGATAAGTGCGCTATTTCGTTCACTTATCTATGGATTTTTAGATTGTTTTGTTGATATTATGGTGTGTTTACTCTGAATTATGAGCATCGTAGTGTTTTTATGTCTGAGTTGTGTGTTATGCTCGAAAATGCAGGTTTTTGGAGTGAAAATTGACTAAGTCTGGAAAAAGGAGTTTTGACCGAGGGCTCTGTTTCGATCGACAGAAAGTGTGTCGATCGAAACAGAGGCATGTTGCAAATGAAGAACACGTTGAAAATTCAAGCTGATCGACAGAAGAAGAAGTCATGTCGATCGACAGAAATTGTGTCGATCGACAGGGATGTCTGAGGCAACCAGTCGACAGAGCTTCAAGAGTCCGATTTTGAGAGCCCAATTTCGATCGACAGAATTTGTGTCGATCAAAATTCGGGTCGTGCTGGAGGAATTTAATGCTTTTAAGTTATTTCCATGTTGGGACAATTAAACCTAGTATATATTGTTTTGTTTAGGCGAGTTTTCAAAATTATGCCACTTTTGAGACTTTAACCTTAGAGTTTTTCTTGCTCTTTAATTGCTTCGAATTGTGGTGAGGATTGTACTCGAACCTTTGAAGATTGGATGCAATTACAAGACTTGTTTTCTCTATGAAGTTGTGTTACAGGTTTTATCTTTCCATATTTCTGTTTAACATGAATATGTGTAGGTAAACCCTTATTCAGATTCTAGGGTTTATGTGATTGTCTTGGATGCATGTTTAGGTGATTAAATCGATCAATACTTTTAATTGGTTTATCAATTCTTGTGCTTTTTCTTAATCTGATTAAATTGGCCATTTGATTAGGTTTTCATAATTAATTAATTTGAGACTGAAAAGTGAAAATTGATTAATGGATTTAAGAATTGATAATATGGATTCTAATTATGTCTGAAAAGAGGAATTTAATCCATAAGAATAAATCTGGTGTTTTTAAGGAGTTGTTAATTTTCCTAGAGACCGAAAGGATATAGGAAATTGATGATCTACTTTATGAATTGCCAAACCCTGGAATTTGTAATATTTTCGTGATGTTTCACCAAATCTTTATTTCAAATTGATCGATGAAATTTCCCTGCATGATATCCTTGACATGAACTTGCCCTGGAATCTGATCTTTTCTCTAGTGTTTTAAAACCCGATTTTAATTCCCTGCTTTAATTTAATTTTCTTGCAAAATTAGTTTTAAATTTCAAAACCCTTCCAAATTTCTATTTACTTAGACAACAAACTGAAAACAAACAGTTCAGTAAATGAGGTGTTCGCTTTTACAATCTCTGTGGGATCGATAATTTTAACTTGTCACTATTCTATAAAAATCATTATAAAAATTAGTGATCAGCACTCGATAATTCCTATATAGGACATTAGAAGTTTGGACTAATCTAGCTAGAGACACCCTATCTAGAGGTATGTTTAACTCAACAAAATATTATTTAAGGAAAGAGTTTCTAACATAAAATCCTAACAATTTGCCCTTTTTGATGTAGTCAAACCCACTCTAAGCTGGCAATAAGATATTAAGTTTTCAAGTTTACAATAAATTTGAATTATTAGCTATACCCGAAAACAAGTATCTTGCACAACCTACCCTAATGATCTTCCCCCTAACCAGGAGAGATATTGCTTGATTATAATCATAAGGGCGAAAAAAATAAATGCTGATTACATAGAGTTTGTATGTTCAACAAGAGAATGAGACAAATAGCTATTGTCGTCAATCTTTAGGCCAATTTCTCCATTAATATCACAAGTACAGTGGAAAGATAAAACTGACAAAAAGAAAGAAAGAAAAAATGCAGGTTAAGATCTAATGTCCTGCTGATTCACAGGTCTTCTCTGCTCCTTTTTCTCTTCTTTGCATCCATTTTCTGTCATCTATCTTTAGAATTTTCTCTCTTCCCCCATCTTTCCTTCTTCTGGCCCGATTTCTTGAGCCAACAAAAAAAAGACAAGGAAGAGCTGTTGAAGGGCTACTCGTGAGACATAAAGAGAGGTAAGTGCAACGCCTTGAGATTCAAGGAGATACAATGAACACCTTCTTCGATCATATCAACTGGTCGATCGACAATTTGCCTCACAAGCAAGAACAAGTACAGAGACTTGTCCTGCCCACTTTGGACTTGCCTTCCTCCAATTAAGAACAATTTATTATTCATCCATCTTCGAAGATGACAGGTTCTGCATGACACACATTGTCTTCAATGATCACCAGCGTATGAGCGGTGGGTAGACCGTTGATCTTGTTCGAACACTTCTCCTCATGCTTAGAGCATGGATTCACCATGCTTGACAAGGGATGAATCATAGTAGAGAGAACATAGACATTCAAATGATGAATGTCATGACACATTCTTATTCCTCCTTTGGGCTGCAACACATTAAATTTGGCATGTAAATGAGGATCTTCGTAACTCCTGCCCTTGACATCCACGCCTGCTGATTGGCCATCAACATGGTTGAGGAATTTAGTTTGATCCCTGGTAAATTGATAACTCGAAGAAACTTTGCTAGCTGAGTATTTTACCAGTTTAACCCTGGTAAAATGATAAGTATATCTACCAGCTGGTTAATTCTAAAAACCACTAGCTCAAAATACCAACGATAGAACACTAAGAGCTGAGACCCAGTGTTTCCTCCAGACAACTAAGAATCCACATTTGGGAGCTTGGACTCAAATGTATTCCGCTACCATTCAAGGATACACATGAGATTGAGGTCTTGCACTCAATCTCCTTCTTGCTGGATCTCATCCAACTCTAACATTCCAAGTTTGATGCACAAATCTTGCTTTTGGGAGATGCTAGGTGAATATATCTACCAATTGGTCGTCTGTCTTAATATATTCGACCGAGATATCCTTCTTCTCCACATGGTCTTGTATGAAATGATATCGATGTCGATGTTCTTCATTCTGGAATGATGAAAAACATTCTTCGTGATGTATATATCGCACTACTGTTGTCACAATAAATTGGGACACAACCGTTGTTGACATCATAATCCATCACCTGGTGCTTGATCCACAAGATTTCATCACATTAACTGGAGGCGGCCACATATTTAGCTTCTGTGGTGGAGGTTGCAATAGAGTGTTGCTTCTTGTTGAACCAACTGACCAACTTGTGACCAAAAAACTGATAGGTGCCGCTCGTGCTTTTCTGGTCAACTTTGCATCCTCCGAAGTCCGAATGAGTATCTACTGAGATTGAGCTTGTCACACTTGGAATACCAAATTTGTAAGGAGTGTGTACACTTAAGGTATCTGACGATCCTTTTGGCAGCTTCCATGTGTGATTTTTTTGGATTATCTTGGAATCTGGCGCACACTCCGACGACGTACGAAATATCGGGTCTGCTTGCTGTCAAATAGAGCAAGGATCTTATGATGCCTTTCTAGCTGGTTGGATTAACTGGTTCCCCCTCTTCATCTAGAGTTATCTGTGTTGTGGGGCTCATCGAAATCCTCATCGGTCTTATCTTCTCTAGATTGTACTTGCTGATAAGATCTTTTGTATACTTTTTCTGGTTGATGAAGGTACCCTCCGGGGTATGATGAATCTGAAGTCTTAAGAAGTATGATATCTTGCCTATCACGCTTATCTGGAAATTAGGTGCATCAGCTGTGCAAACTTCTTGCAAAGGTCAAGATTTTTGATCCGAAGATGATGTCTTTCACATATACCTGAACCAACAAAATATATTCAGTTTCCTTGATTAGGAAGAGAGCCTTGTCGATCTTCCCTTTCCTGAATCCATTCTTCAGTAGAAATTGAGACAGGGTCTCATACCAAGCTCGCGGTGCTTAAAGGCCATAGAGAGCCTTCCGTAGCTTGTAAACTTGGTCACCTTTTTCAAAGCCTGGAGGTTGCTGCACGTAGACTTACTCCTTCAGTTTTCCATTCAAGAAAACACTCTTCACATCCATCTGGAAGATGGTGAAGTTCTAATATGCCTCATAAGCTAGAAATTGACTAATTGCCTCCATTTTGGCAACTGGTGCGAAGGTCTCATCATAGTCAATTCTTTCACATTACGCGTATCCCTTGGAAACAAGTCAAACCTTGTTCCTTACGATGTTGAAATTTTATCGTACTTGTTCTTGAAAACCCATTTGGTATCGATCACCGACTAGTGTGTTGGTCTGTCCACCAAGTACCATACATTGTTGAGGGTGAATTCTTCCATTTTCTCTTGTATCTCGTTGATCCAATCCGGCAACTGCAAGGCTTCTCCAATCTTGTCGGCTCTGATTGGGAGATAAAGTATGAGAGTAGACCACTCCCAACTCTCGTATGAACGGGATTTATAACATCATCCAGGGTATCCGACTCTGGGTGATTTCTCAACCACTCAAACAATAGATCTTAGGATTATATCTAGTACATAAAATAATTTCGCTACACAATTCCTCTGGGTTCAACAACCTTAGGGTACTCTTATAAATTTATTTGCCACTATTCTGCAATTAATCTGTAGAATTTTACAGTGATCACCCGCGCACTAAAGTAGCCTAATAAAAGTTAACATTACATGTTACTTCCACATGCCTAGTTATCTTGTTAAGTACTCTGTAAGCCTGGTGAGAAGGGCTTCCGTATCCAAGGAACACACCTTTATCAACCATGGGTGAAAAGGTACTTAACTTTCAACTCTCGTTTGTGTTAATGTAACATGGAGAACCAAAAACACGAATATGAGCTAAAGTGGGCTTACAACCATAATAGAACTCGTAGGGAGTCTTCTTCATTCGGGCTTTAAGACCACAACTATTTATTATAGCACGAGGTGATGATTGCTTCACCCCATTATCTCTCATTCAGGTTGGCTTCAGCGAGCATCGTCCTCACTACTTCTTTGAGTGCTCTATTCCTGTGTTTTGCTAGCCCATTCTCTTGTGGATATCTTAGAGCTAACTTCTCATGGCCAATCCTATCTTTACACGGAAGTCCATCAGTGGCCTATAGAACTTGGTCCTGTTATCCGATCTTAATTTATATTACTGATACCCCTTCTCATTTTGGATTTGCATCAATAGCTCCGACAACGTCATCTTCACTTTATCCTTTGTCTTCCGTAGCTTCACCTAAGTGTATCTCGAGTAGTCATCCACAACTACAATGGAATATCTCGTTCCAGCAATGATGGGTGGGGTCACAGGAACAAACAAGTTTATGTGAAGTAGCTCTAGCACGCGCTTGGTGCTTGCTACAACTACTTTGTTCTTGAAGGATGCCTTGGTCTATTTCCCAAGTTGGCATGCTCTGCAGATTCATTCCTTCTTGAATCTGCCCTTAGGTAGTTTTTCTACCAGTTTGTTCTTTGCCCAGTAGTTGATGGTCTTGAAGTTGAGGTGACTAAGCCTCTTATGCCATAACCAGTTGATGTCCACTGCATTGGTTTCCGCAGAGCATGAGTTTGCTTGTCCGCTTGCCCAATCAGCCACGTGCAGGCCTCCTTTCATTATGCCTCTT
This sequence comes from Plectranthus barbatus, assembly GCA_026898455.1. NCBI lineage: Eukaryota > Viridiplantae > Streptophyta > Magnoliopsida > Lamiales > Lamiaceae > Plectranthus > Plectranthus barbatus. The sequence continues at coordinate 36,274 of JAPKLW010000777.1, forward strand.
AGCTTCACCTCCTTGGAAACTATGTCTTTGATCTGACTTTCTGATTCGACAAAGGAAACCTCGAAACTATTCTCACTAAGCTGACTGATAATTAACAGATTGTGTTTCAAGCTGGTGACTAGAGATATGTTGCTGATTCTAATTCCATTGTGCTCCACACATCCCCTTCCAATGGTTCAACCTTTGGAGTTGTCACTGAACATAATCGATGGTCCCTTCACCATTACTAGATCTGTGACCAGTTCTCTTTCTCCGACATGTGAGTTGAGCATCCGCTATCGAAGATCCATAAATTCCTAGTATTCTAAAGTTGATGTGCATGTACATGTTCCTGCAAATGAGGATTATAATTTAGGTCCCCGATCTTCACCGGGTCCTGCAGGATTAGCATGTTGGATCAACCCTTTGGGGATACAAACTCAATTGTCTTCGGTGTAGGAAGCTTCTAAATTCTCTTCCCTAAAACATTTCTCTTCCTCCTAAATAATGCACAAATTTTTTTATGGGAGGATTGGGGTTGTGCACAGGTGTGTGTAGTCCGCTTGGAAGTAGGCTTCTATGCTGGACCTCAAAATACAGGTTCCAGAAAGGTGAGTGAACCATGTGGCTTCCTAGGAATAACTCATCTTCCATTTTGGTTAGCCTTCGTAGCCCGTGAAAAAGAATTTTTGTTGGACTCGTGCCTCAAGCAGGTGTTCATCCGACATGAATGAATCCTTTTCTCATTATGAGGATAAGAAAAAGATCTCTAGTTATTACGATAACCAGGAGGAATGTTTGGCTTTATCGCATGCCTAATTGGTGCCACCTTTGCTGGCTGCTTGGCCAAATTGGTTGTGTGAGCTAGTGTCCTCTTGAAGAAACTTGCTGATTCACCAGGTTGCAGGGTTTTGTTGGCTTCCTCTCATCATGCTACTTGGCCAACTTGTGGTTGTTAGCGGACCAACATTTAGCATTTCCTGTAGATGCTAGTACATTTGGTGCTATTACCCCTTTATCGTTCATCCCTTGCTGATCATTGGACTTTGCTTTAACATAAAAAAAAATCTCTTCTTTTCAGTGATAGCACTCGATGAAGATACATGATTGTTCAAATCAGTTTGATCAAAACCAATGCTTGATTTATCCAATGGATTTCTCTGGGTGAAAAGCACTTCCTCTAAAAGTTTTTGAAAATGAATATCTACATGGTTCAGGTTCAAGGTTTTTGCTCTTCAAAGAATCAAACTCATCTTTCATAAAATTAAAACTTTGTAGAAGTGTTGAGTGTTCTTCTTTAAGTCTTGTCAGTTCCTCGCTGATAGACCTCGAATTCTCAATCTCATTGGTCAAAATAAAAACTTGTAACCTCAACGATATGTTTTCACCGACTAAGAAATTTTTCAACTCATAAGACTTAGATAATTATTTGGAAAGAGAGTCAAGAGAAATATCCTCTAAATTGGAGCAATACGATACATGGTCCACATGATGCATGCAAAAATGAAAGGAACTACTAGAGAACCATTTTCCTCATCATCATCAAGTGTCAGTGCTTGCTGGTTATCCACGTCATCAGCTTATGCATCATTTGCCTCGTCACTAATTGTTTCTATGAATGCCAATAATGCTACCTCGTCCGACTCATAATCAAATAACACGACCCGTTGTCATGGTTGGGAATATCTGGAACCTCCGTCCTAGAGAGCATAACTTTGATCTGATCTCAAACAACCCCCTCAAACAGTCATTCTCTCCTTCTTGTCCACTCAAGGTCATTCGAACTTTAGGTGGTCGGAGAGTTGCACTCAAAACACGTGCATTGGGGGCATTTGATGAATCTCATTTCTGCTGATTGAGAGATATCAACTTTAGCTTTTGCCTTCCCCAAAATTTTGGAGAGTCTCCTCATTGTTCCTCAAGTTCCGCGATAGAATTCTTTCATTGCTTCATGGCGAAGGTAGATGTGGAGGGGGCTTCTGTCGTTGGTGACCCCACTGGTTTCTCTGAGTGAAAGGGTTTCTTGGGTCTTCTTTAATTTTGGAAGTCTCTTTTCAAAAAGTAGGCAATATCTTTGGCACGCTTGCCTGGCAAACTGGTAGCTGATCTGATGGCTTTATTCTTTGTTCGCCATCTTGATGTACCACTCATGAGCTTGGAGTTGAGTGAATAACTCGGTGGACATCTTGGAGAGGTCTTTCTCCTTCAGCGTGTTCGTCTTCACGAAATAGTCATCCTTCGGCATCTTGGACATGATCTTGGCATTAAGATCCGATGTAGTGCACACCATGTCCAAGGTCTTCAACTCACTGCTGATAGAGTTGAACCAAACCTTCATGTCCTTGATGCTTTCTCCGGGGAGCATTATAAAGGACTCATACTTGTCCACACAAACTTGAAGTTTGTTACAATTCATATGGTCCATCTCTTGGCTCAATCTGCTGAGGTCATCCCATACCTCCTTTGCGCAGTCGATTTCTATCACATCATCAATCATTGACTCTGGGAGAGCTGAGAGAATCAACTCGTGAGCTATAAACCCAAACTAGCTCATTTGCTGGTGGATCATCAGTTGATGATGACGTGTCAACCAGCTTCCTCTAGAGGCGTTTTGCTGGTAAAAACCTTTTAGCCAATAAACCCAAACTAGCTCCTTTGCTGGTGAATGAAATTCGCCAGTAAATCTCTAAAAGCTTGTGATTAGTTCCGATATATAACTCGAGAATTTCCATACAGGACACTACAAGTTCAGACTAATCTAGCTAGAAACACCATATCTAGTGGTATACTTGACTCATCAAAACATCATTTAAGGAAGGAATTTATAACATAAATTCCTAATAGCACATATAAATTAATACAAGACAATAATTTGTAATATAAATTCTAATTATAAAATAAATGATTATTGTATTAGAATGTGACCGTGCGTGAAGAAATCATAAACAAAATTGTAGTTCGTTGTATCAAATCAATTTTTTTAATATGACATCATCCAAAACCCTTTATTAACTTGAATAATATGAAGAGTGCAAATAATAGAATATATTCAAATAATCTATAACAAACTCACAACTTGGATCATTTGAAAGAACATAAATATAAAACTTTGACTTTTATAATAGAATTCAGCAATTGATAAAGATAAAAGAGAAACAATTCTGTGGAAGTTTTTTCGAGGAATAGAATATGATTCTAATTTCTTTTTAACATAGTCCATTTATAATTGTTTCAAAAGATATTCTAAAACCAATGTGGAAGTCCTGTTTATGAATATATCATATTAAGTTATTAAGCTAAGAATTTAGTTTTATTATACCTTCAAATTAAGGCATGATCATGCCTTATCTTGATATCTTCTTGAACCTCTCTTCCTCTTTAGCTCGATATCACTCTAGAGTGTGATCATGCTATATAATTGGCTTCAATATCTTCCTTTGCTATCAAATGATACTTAAAAATATATAAATGATTCAAGTGAGTGATTTTCAAATTAATAAATAACTTATAATAAAGAAAAATAAATAATAAAATATACAAAAGAATAAGTTGAGACTCAACATAGAATATTAATTAAAGTATAAGCATTGTATAAAAATTGGGCAAGAGAGATTTAGGATTACTCTAAATGACGACTCTCCCCAACGGTTCAAGAGACTGAACCACAAAAGAAACATACAAGTTTGCAATAATGTGCAAAATATTAAAAGACCAATATCAACCCTATGTTCTATACTAGCTAGGGATCATGTAAACGAGATAACAATAGAATTAATTTCTAGTAATTATTCTAACATGAATTAAAATAATTAATCTATCCATTCCTAATAAAATTGCATATCTCCATTGATTAATTCGATCACGGGTGCTTCATGGAGGATGACAAATTAAAAGTTGATGCAATGGTGAATCGATGTTTTGAGCTAAACAAGGCAGCAACAATACGAGCTAGCATTATATGAAACAAACATTATGAATTCGTAAATTCTTTGCTATTAATTATTAGAAAAATGTCTGAGTTAATGATGTTCTTAGATTTATTAAACAGACTTATTAATTACAAATCAAATATATACAACCAGTAAAGAGACGAGCTAGCCCTCATCTTAATGCTTCAATTATCGAAATTATTCTTACTGATAGTAGACCAGCAACAGGAGAATCTTATATATAGCTCTAATATATAAAATAAGTAAGGAGAATATATATATAATTGTAGGATTTTAATTAATGGAAGAAAAACTTGAAACAACTTTGGCAATGAGAGAGGTTTTGCAGGCTAAGATTTCTCCACGCGTGCAATGAAGATTTGAGATGAAGTCATCTATTATGCTAAAAATACAAATTAGTTTGACGGATTTAGAGATAGTAATTAAACAAAGTAGTTGACTAAAGAGTAATTAAATCTGCTATGTTCACATTAAGGCATGGTTATGCATGCCTTATCTTCTCCTGCATATCTCTTTCTCTTTATCTTGACGTGCTAATTTCATCTTTCAAATCTCCAATTATATATTCTTTGATTTGCTTCAATATCTTTCTTAATTTGCTATCAAATGACCTCGTTGTACTACAAATAATTCAAGTGATTAATGATTTCCAAATACATAAAATGTAATACAAATTGGGCAAGAAATTTAGTATTACGTACTCTAAATCTGAGGGATTAAAACATTAAACGAGGACAATATCAAATTATCAATACATGTCCCATACTATTATGTGAGCAGTGAGTTATAACAAAAGGATTAATTAATTTTTATTAATTATTAGAACACTATGAATTGGAATAGCTAATCTATTCATTCCTAATTAAATCATCGATTAATTCAATCTCAGTTTCTTGATCGTATCAGGGTGCTTCATGGAGAATAATAGAAAGTTCATGCAATGGTGACTTTGAGCTAAACAAGCCAGCAAAATGAGGTGTATAACATGATCTATCAGTTTATTCTCGTGAATAAACTGATTTTTTTTTTTAAAAATGTCAACATTTTATAAGTCGAGACTAAAAAAAAAGGAGAAGATTAAACTATAAGCAATGTGGAGAAACTCTGGGCATGAGATTAAGGATGACAAAAAAAAGAGATACAAGTTCTATTTTAAATACTGATGAACAGTATATCTTAGGATACTATATATATATCCCATTTAAATAGTATATTCTAATTTTTATTATAAGAAATATTTTAGAAAGGATAACTTGGTGTTTTATGCAAAACAAAGGACTAGATGAAGTGAATTCAGAAATTCTTCTGGAAGCTATAATAGCTCTTCATTAATTATTCGACCACTATCACTCATCTTAATGCTTTATTAATTATTGAAAGTATTCTTATAGTTATTGAGCACAAGAATATGGAAAGATTGTAGATTGTTTACCATCACTAATCTTATGGCTCTCATACAACTTTATTTGAAAATAATTATAGGTATTTGGAGGATTTTAATGAAAAACAAACTTGAAACAACTTCGGTAATGGAGGCGAATATTTCTCAACTCAGCTTCATCACCTTATTAATTTCATAACATTAATTAATAGTACAATTAAGATTCTCAACCACTGTATAAACTCATTTAATAGGATCTAAATTATTCTAATTCTACTAACACATGCACTAATACTAGAATATTTTACATCTCTGTAATCTCTCATATTCTTCTGTCTAAATATTTCTTATTTAATCCTGCTAAAATATTCTAATATTTAAGTCATTCATACTTCCTTGACCTATAAATAATATAATATACATAAACCTAAACTATAGAATACTTAATACTGGAGATGATAACATAAATTCAAGTAAAATCAACAATCATAACGTAAAATATCAAGGGTCTAAGTGACTCAAAGTATCATGATGAAAAATTATATTACTCTGATGAAATTAAATGGTGTTTCTTCATGACAAATATATGAATAGGAATGGATGTGGTGCTAAAGAAGTTAAATAAGAATGAATCAACACTAAATATGCACACAATCTTATCTTCTTCTTCTTTTTTTTAATACTTAGAATCTAATGTGCTCCATTATTATATATATTATGCTTATTTTTTCATAATTAATATTTTTTTTTATTTCAAAGGTCAGTGTGATTATTCTAAAAATTAGGATTCATTTCTATAGAGCATAATAGTATTTTTAGTACCGAGTATTAAATATATCAAGAGCTAAATGACTAACCTTTCGTAATTCACTTGAGCTTTAGCTTTACCATCTTCCCATGAAGAGTGAACAGAGACTTGCGTTCTGTATCACTTGCTTCATTAGCAAAAGTCACAGTTGAAGGACTGCAGTCAATCACTTCAACCTCACAATAGCAGTGTAAATCACACTCAAGTTCTTCAAATTCGTAGCAGTGTTTTAAACAAAGCTTTCTAAGCTCAAGGAGTGCTTCAGATTCCACTTTAAACTGCACTAGATCAGTGTCCTCAATCAGAAGATGTCTGAGTCTCCTGAATTCACCATTTTTCACTTTCCATCTTGGGCCTTGAAATGCATAGACTTCAAGATTTGGCAACGAACCAATTATACTCATGTATTCCCAGGGATAACCCATGCCACTCAAATTCAACTTTTCTAGACTTGAAGGGAACATTGACACAGGAGCAGGTGGTATAACAATCTCAGGCCTCAACTCAGGATTCACGACGATGCATTTGAGTGAGCTTAGTTCACTTAACACATCAATATGGTTTAACCAATGCAAGGCTTTCATTTCATCATCAGGTAGCAGTTGAATTTCAATTCCTAACTTTCTCAGTTTTGGGATTCTTTCAAGAACCTCTTTGGTGAGTGTTAAGAGGTTACTCAAGGAAGTGTCACAGCTTGTGATTGGTAGGTTGGCTCCCATGATCTGAATGTGCTTGAGTTCATGCATATCCCATATCTCTATAGGCAAATAGGGTGGTGCTTCACATAATTGGTTGATGCTCATATATCGATAAATAATCAAGACTTGAAGATTCCACAGTTTGGATATGGCAGCCGGGAGCTCGCCGTTGTATGTGAGGGCAAGGTACCTCAAGTGAAGTAGTTGTAACACTTGAATTGGGAACTCGTAGAAACGGATTTGAAGAGCATCAAGTACCCTAAGCAACCTCAGGCTGAAACATATAGGCACCGGATACGGATAAAAGGGACCAAAGCATAGGAGAGAACGTGCAGTGGAAGCACAATGTTGCATTAAATCATGAACATCATCGATGGCAAATAAGATGTTGTTGTGGAAGCTCAGTCGACGCTGGCTTTTCATATTTTCTTCCACAACATCGCCAAGTCTCGTTAAAACATGAAAAAACTTGTTCTTCGTAGCCTCTCTATAACAGAGGTGCCAAGAGGAAGATTGAAGGCGACAAGTTTTTACGTCATAATCAATTTTGTAAGTTAATTTTGTGCTTGTTTGGCATCCGAGAACTACATTATTGTCAACAAGCTCCCGCAAATACATTTCAGCAGAATCTTCTAATGTTTGTTCATCATTTGACTCAAGAAAGCCCTCAGCAATCCACATTTGAAAGAGGCTTAAATTGGATATCTCATATTTTTGTGGGAAGACACCCATATGCAGAAAGCATGGTTTTAAACGTTGAGGCAAGTATTCATAGCTCGGAAGTAGTACCTTAGATGCATGAAAATTGAGGACTCTCTATTCTCAGCTACGTCTTTCCAATACTCCGCGGTTTTCTGAGCTTGGGATAGGAGGTTGGCCATCACACTTGTCAGCAATCTTCTTTCCATGCTTCTCGAGTTCATGCATCTTCTCCAAACACCCTTTCACGAAGTAGATCCCAACTTTCGTCTTTGGTCAACAACTTCATGTTATACATCGTAGTGGGGGTATAATTGCGAGCATATATAGCCACCTCTCGTAGCCTAGTTGTAAGCAAGATTCGACTTCTTGCCTTTAATTCTGGAAAAGATCTTTCCAAATGAGCAAAAACTTCGGTATCCCACACATTATCCAAAACAACGAGACATCTCTTTGCATTTTCAAGTAGTGGCTGCAATCATTTTTCCCTTCTGCTTCCATCAACATGATTTCCATATTAGAGTCCAGTTGAACTAGAATATCTCGTTCGAGTTCATTTATGCGATACTTCCTTCCGACCGTAACCCATGCCCGACAGTCAAACTGGATATCGGATTGATTCGAAGTGAGGGAATCATCAAAGAATGCTTTTGCAAGAGTAGTCTTTCCGATGCCTGCCATCCCCACGACCCGCAAAACATGGAAATATTTGTCGGGCCTCAACTCCTCTTTTATTTCCTTCAATATATCAGATGATCCAACCATCTTTATTTTCCTTACATCTGAAAGATCCGTTGTTGATGGAACAGCAAAATCAACTATTGCTTCTTCAGGCGTGGGGTGGTCTAATTCATACATGTACTCCTCTTCCATCTTCTTCAGCAATTCGGTGAAGTCTTCAACATCTGATCTTATCTCCTGCAGGTTGATGTCACAACCCAGGATTTGAGACTGTGAAAGTATTTGATCGGAGACATGAGATTCAATTAAATCTTCTAATTTCCAGACCGCCTCTTTGATTCGTGCATCCACAGCATTCACCTTCTTGCGGCACTCTCCCTTGCTACATTGATCGAGTCTTATCAGAATTTCTTGCAAGGCCTTCAGCTTCTGGTATGCAAACTCCAGAATTTCTGCAGAGGGGGGAGCAAGTGTAATTCGAGGAGAAGCTTTGAGATTCTGGATTGTTCTCTGCATAGAAATAACTGCAGCATAAGCCATCTCTATTATCTGATCTCTAATTCCAACAATTTCCAGTTGCTTATCAAAAGAGCCCTCATGAAAAATATTGAAAAAATAATCATGAACGGTATGAATTAATGGCGAGTTGACTGTGAGCTTAGACTTTTCTATTCTCTGTACAGAAAATGTAGTTGGTAGAAATTGTTGGGGAGTTGAATTGTAGATGGAGAGAGACAGATAAATTAGTTTTTACTGAAAGAAGATAGACAAGGAGGCTTTTATTAAGGTTATTACAGGTCTTTTTATTTTTGTTAAATTAGAGAGAGAGGAGTAGAGAGATGGCGTCCGAGAAGGGAAAAATTTTAAAAAGGAAAAAGAAAAAAAGAGGGAAAATGGTTTGTTGGATATGATTGCAGCAAGAAGGAAATCAAAGAAGCCGGTAGATGAGGTTGCAGTATCTCATCACTAGAAGAATAGTAGGTCCAGAGTGGTCCTATAATGTACTATAATCTGTTGTATTGATGAAGATATGGTTGAGGTAATGTGTAACAACGTGCGTTGTCAAAGCATATATTTGCTTCATATTTTCTTTAGCTCTTCTTCAGTATGTGTTGTTCAATTGTCCGTTTTATCTTGTCCAAATATATTTACTTCTTTACTTCAATATGCTGGGAAGGAAAGAAAGCATTATGAGTCAGATGCTTTGTTTTCAAACAGTTGTGTCAATAAGTGGTAATGATATGTCGCCAAAAAGATTATTGCAAATCGCAAGTTTCGTGTTCATGTGGTCAGGATTTCTATCATGTTTTAGTGATGAATACAGTATTTTCTTAATCAGCAGATCCAGCACAGCACAGGCTCATAAGAATTGTTCTTGTTATGTTCAGAATCCTTCAAGAATGGCAAAGGGAGAGGAAGCGCTACAACGTGTAGACCATTTTCAAGCAAAAAAGAAACTGAGATGGCTTACACATCTATGCACAAGTAGCAAGTTAGAAAAACATGCCCAAAACCAAATATTCGAATGAACCAAAAATATCTCAAACATCAACACAACTGATCTGATGGTCAGGACAATGAGGTATATACAGAAACTCACATGAAAATATTATTCAAAATACAGGTAAAATGTTACACAACTAAGGGAGCATAATAAGGGACAACTGAAAACATATCTCATAAATGAAACACTGCTTGCATAGATGTGCCCCCTACATGCCTGCAAACACATGGCACCGAATACTCGTCAACAGGACATGTACAAGATCAAACATAGAGTAACACAAAGTGAATCAGCATATGTAAAGTATACAGGCAATAGCAGAAGTAGGGAAAACTCGAACAAGGAAAAGGCAGACCTGGCATCCATGAAATAAAAAGCCATGAAGCTGGGTTGTAATCAAGAATCTGCAAGACACATAAGTCATCCTGATTAAGAAAACATGTGTTTTTAAGTTTCAGAATCATCAAAAGTACATGAAAAACTATTTAAGGAAAAACAGTCATGGCGGGCTTCAATCTAGACAATTCACAGTAAATTAGGCAATTTCTCTCTTTTAAACTCAGCATTTAAATCTTTCCACCCCAAATCATAGGTGATGTTTCCAGCCTCAGATTTCAAGGTCAACCAGGAGTCATTCATGTGAGCAGAAGGGGGGCTCTGATACCCATCAAAATAGTGGCTCGAAGTTTTCATTGTCTAGGAATATTTTCCCTAATTTACAGACTGCAGTTTTTAATAATTAATACTACCTTCGTTCCAAAACAATTGTCTGATTTGGAAATGGCACAGATACCAATGCGAGTAGAGATAAAGGAAATTAGTATTTTATTAGTGAGTGTGTATTAACCTTCCATTTTAGGAAAGATGACAATTGTTTGAGACAGACGAAAAAGGAAAACAAGACGATTATTTTGGGACGGAGGGAGTAATTGATTAGAGTTTATTTTAGTATTTAATTAGGTTTCAAGAAATGGTGTAATTGAGCCAAATAAAGTCTTGTTTTGCTCAAATTTGACTTGTTTATTTTCTAGTCAAGCAATAATCAAGCTAATTGAACTATAAATTATGAGAGCATGACTTGGTTAATCTTTGAATTAATAATCAAATAGACAAGATAATTAAATAGGAAATGAGCAAGAAAACTTTACTTATACGATAAAGATAAACAGTTCACGGTTTATAACATAATATGTAACAACTAAGAGGTTTTTTAATTCAAGCAGGTACAAGAAACATGTGGAAGGTTAAGATCAGAGGTTCAAAACAACATAACTTGTGTGGCCGTAGAGATATGTATGAGGTTCAAAACAGCATAACTTGTGGCCGCGGAGATATGCATACATATCTCACGATCAGGCTCTATTACTTCAAACTTAATCGAGCTAATTGAGCTTCCTAAATTTAAATTTTATCTCACTTTTTTAAAAGAAAAAAAAATTATTTATTCCGAAATTAATATCATATTCATACTCAAATTTGATTTTTTCAAATAACTACAAAGATTTATCATACTTGTTAATTTAAAAAATGAAAATTTTAATTTATATTTCATATTAATTTTAGCTAACGAGCTTACTCTTGAGATCACGAGTCGAACACTATAAAACTCAAGTTTTATTTCATTTAATAAACAAGCTTCAATAAACTAAACGAGTTCAAACGAGCTTGTAAAAAGACAAGACCCGGTCAAAGATGAAGGATTGACCCTCCACTTATATACCCATCCACATTGGTGTGTGAATCCAATGTGGGACAAACCCCACATCATAACAATTCATCCCTCTTCAAACCGGACGTCCACAGACGGGAGAACGGGGCCTCACCACCACAACGGGCCCTCACCACCATGACGGGGCCTCCGACGAATCTATCCCTGGTGGGTCTACTCCCCACCCCCTTTTTCATCTTTTCCATGGAAGGTCCGATTGGCAGGTCGGACCAAATTGTTAGGCACATAAGTTAGGGAGTCCTAACTTCACCCAAAATCATGGTCAAAGGTGAAGGATTGACCCTCCACTTATATACTCATCCACATTGGGATGTGAATCCGATGCAGGACAAACCCCACATCATAACAGTAGCTGACGAGCAGTTGGTTTATTTACAACCCTAGTTTCAAGTAACATTAGAACTCTTGACTAACTTTATCAACTGAGTTAGTTCTTAGGAGTAGTTACGTTTTGGAATATTGAAAATAAGGGACAACCGTCTTGAGGAACTCTTCAGAGATATTTTATTTTCCACCAATTTTTCACTGTTCTTTATTTCCTTTATAATTCTTTTGCTCGATTTTATACCCCATATAATTACGTCCGGCTCTTCATAGTTCACACTAAGAATTTCTTTTCCAAATTAATTCATGCACGCACAATCATTTGTAATGGGGAAACATACATGGACAAGTTAGTGCAGAGTTTATAAGCACTTCCCCCACGGGACTAGCAATGGCGGGGTCGGAATCTCACATTGAATAATGTAGCAGTCAATTCGGAGTTAAATCATCAGATCGATTCATTGGCCGCTATGTTGTCCCCCATGTTTGTAGGTCATGGACAACCACCACTAGCAGTCTCCTCATCACCTCGTCAGATCGATCGACACCATCACAGTGGATTTCTCAGCCTTACTGCCGTCTCACTTGATTTACCAACATTTAAGGGACAAGACCCATGTGCTCAAAATTGTTAACGATGAGCAATTCTTTTTGGAAGGATGCCTGAGGCGGATCGGGATGGTCTTGCACTTTTCAAATGCTCTCTATTAGGTCCATCGTGCAAACCATTTTTTAACTATGGTTTGGCTCCATTTCACCACTGAATTGTCATTCCGTTTCCATGATGGTATGACTGTCAATGAATTTGAGGTAATACGAATCGCTTGCCAGCATGGGAATGTTGAAAAAATACAGGCTGCCTTTGTAGCACAAATTAGCCAGATTTACTGGGGGTCATTTTTATTCTGGTTTGAAAGATGAAATTCGCCACTAGATACCAGCTATGCAATTATTAAAGGTTGTTAGTTGGGCTCATCAGATTCCACGTGAACAAGCTTTACATCAAATATCAATTGGATCATTCATCTTCACATCTGCTGCCTTCAGAGGCTCCCCCAACAAAACACCCTAGTGATTCAATTCTAACAAAGCCACCTTAGTCTTCTTTAGCTGGCCAACTGGACCATCAACCTACGCCACCGGTTGGAAATTCACTTCCAAGCACTCCTTTTCACAATTTTAGCAATCTCAATCTACATTACATGAATATGACGAACTATGAAGGAAAGTATTACCATTGCAAACAGCCTCATACTTCCGTGCAGTTGTGTTCAACAAAAACATTGAATGTGATATTGGCAGTGGATAATGAAGCCTAATAGCCTATCAGGACTTGTATTTTCTGATTCGTCCCTAGACTAGGATTAGGATGCCTCATCCATAATTTCTCAACTTTCGGCCTTGAGGACTATGTTGTTTGACAGGGCGGTAATTGATATGCATCAGATTAGTGGCTAGGAGTTTTTATTTGCTATGAATCTTAAATTAATTTACACTATTTAGTTATTAGTACTTGATTAAGATTTATTTCAGTATTGCATTAGGTTAAAAAACTCCTATTACACTTCAATTAGGACTCCTGGTTATGCCTATTTTAGTGAGTTAGTTTTTAGAGTTTATCACATTTGTGTGAGAATTCTCTTCAGAGATATTTTATTTTACATTCGTTTCTTTCTCCTTCACCATTCTCTCTTTCATTGTTCTTCTGTTATCTTTTTACATTGTATAATTATTCCACGGGTTCGAAAGCTATTCAATGTGAACAGAGGAACACAATTACATCAATCTGCTACAAAATTCTAAGCAGACACATGTGCCAATGCTTAATTGTTATACCATCAGGATGAGAAGCAAACCCAACAAACAAACCCTAAACTTGAAACAAAAGATATCTTATTACCAATGAAAAAATAATAGGAACATCTAATCATTGACACAGGACTAATATAGTGGGAGTTGCGGTTTTATTTCCTCTCTCTGGTAAAATAGCATATTTCCACGTTTTGGTAAGGCATTCTAATTCTTAAGGCTTTTTTTTTCCTTGTTTTAGCATTGCCTGGTTGTGACATACCACACCTTCAAGCCCCTATAAGCCCAGTAATAGGAATACCTAGGGATACTTGTTATATTCCTAGGGATACTTGTTGCTGGTTTCTTTCTTAACAGATCAAAGGCATTTGAAAGAAAATAACCATGTTCGCATTCACAAAATACTCTAAATGTAGTTATTTAAAAGATCTGCAGAAATTTGCAGGTAAGAGTAAATACTTTTGACGAAGTCATGAAGAAAAATAAAAATGATACAAATTAGAAGCTTTAGCCAAACCATTTCAAATGGTTGAAAATAACAAGCAATTGTACAGAATAGGATTAATCTAGCAAGCTTCAATAATTAAGCTAAGATGCAATAATAGCAAAAAGAGTTTCTAGGTTAGGAATCTAGAGCGAAGAAGTAAACCCAATTCCCAAGTATCTAAAACTGTGAAACAGATCTGACTAAATGCCAATATAAGGACAATACATAAAATGACTATCTTACCTTCCGGAAAGGAAAATGAATAATCGTAGAAATAGATACCAAAATTGATCGTCCTACTATACTAGGAGGAACAAGGGCACCAGTTGCAATATATTCAAGAGCCATAATGACATTCTCATACAGCCCTAACTTCTTCATCATTTAACCAAGCATTAGATCCGATATTTTTTATTATCTTACATGTCAGCCGTATTCATACATTTCAAAGTTATCAACCCAAAACAATTACGACTCATCACTCAACTAAAGCTCCATTTTAAGTAAATAAAAAGAAAAAGAGTGGGGGCAAACCTTTTCTGCCATCGGTAGCATCATGATATTCAGGCTCCTCAATCTCATCCTCTGCAACAGAAGCAACGGACACGACGGGCGCGTTATCCTTCTCATCAGGATATCTGACCACGACAACAGGACAGACGCAGTGCCTGACGCAGTAATCGCTAACGCTCCCGAGCCTGCCGTCGCTTCCTCTCTTGGTGGCGCCGAATCCCCGGCTCCCCATGATAACAGCACTCAGCCCCAGCCTCTCCACCTCCAAACACAGCCGCTCCTTCATGTCGTGATCCTTCACAATGTGGATTTTGAATGGGATTTGAGCCTCCACCAGTGGCTGAGACAGGTCAGACGCTTTAGTGGTGGTGAAGGTGTCGAAATCGACCTCAAGTTTCTGCTGCGACTCCTCGTTCTCAGTGTCGACGATGGAGACGTCGACGGATCCCCAATCGGCGCCGTACAGGACGGAGGTGGGGCGGACGTGAACCAGAATGACAGCATCGCCGGGACGGATATAGTGGTGGACGGCCCACTTCACGGCGAAGGCAGACTCATCACTGAGATCGACGGCGATGCCGATCTTCCGCTGAGCGTTGGCGGTGGGGGTATCGGTGGAGAGAGGGGTGGTCGGGGGAGGGAAGCGCGGCGAGGAGGATCGGACCTTGATGGCGGCGAGCGGTGGTAGGTCGGAATCCGGCTGCATTGCGGTGGCGGTAGGGTTTTGGGGTTGATTGGTTTGACTTTTTGATAGAATTGGTTTGACTAGACCGAGGCTTGTGTGTGAATTGTGAAAATAAGATTGCTAAAAACTTCCGTGGTTTTCGGAATATGCTCAGAAGTTTCTAGTGCGAGAACATGCTGGAATATTATCACGACTCTTAATCTCATTTTCAAGAAATTAATTTACAATTAAATTAAAATTTGGGGATAATCTAATTTTAGATTTCTTATCCATTTGAAATTGAAGGATACGGCTACGACACCTTTTGCTGATACTCGATATTAATTACATTTAACAATTGTATGTTAATGCAGTGGACGATCTATATTTTTGGCGAGGACAATACGCAATTTGAGAGGATAATATTTAATAGATATTCATCGTATGTTTCGTGAGGTAGTTTATGAGTTGTTAATTATGGTGCAAGTTTCTGATCTTGTCACTTAAAAAAAGAAATTAATTAGAATTACTTGTAACTCAACATATTTGAAGTTTTATAAATTTTTTTCTAAAAGAAAAAATTATTAATTATATTTTAAAACGCTAAATATGAGAATTTGGTAAATATAACTATTTTGAATTTTTTTCCCTTTTAAAAAGCATTTTGTCGACAAATAAAAAAAAACTTTAAAATTAAATAAATAGACGCACTAAATATTTCTATTGGGCCTGAACCTTCAGCCTTTGTTGCTGAGGTCATTTCCGGTGAACCAGTTGACATTTTCAGTAGTTGTGTTAAATAGATTATACATATACATTTATCTAGTTAAATTAATTTAAAATATTTATTTCTCATATGATATTATGTTATATGAATAAAAAAGTTACTCAATTATAAATTATGTGATATATTTAAAATATATACATTTATCAAGCTGGAGCTTGCGACCAATAAATCAAATAAATTATTTTAATATATGTTCACGTATTCCGTCAATGAACTTAACTTCAGTATTTTATAATATAAATACTCTCTCCGTCCCGGCTGAATTGTCCCGGGTTGACCGGGTACAATAACCAAGGAGTGTGAGTGTAAAGTAAGTTGAGTGGAATTAATATTTTATTATTGAGTGTGAAAAAATTGTCTAATAGGACAATTGAGGTGTGATGGACGAAAAAGGAAAGTGGGACCAGGGGCGGATGTAGAGCTCGAGTACTGTGGGGGCTGGATCGTAATTTTGTGGGGTCGATATTATATAATTTTATATTTTTTTTAAAAAAATACATGTATATATAAAAAAAATTCGAAACGCCGTGGGGGCGGCCGACCCCGTGAGCCTTCACGTGGTGCCGCCCCTGAGTGGGACAATTGAGGTGGGACGGATGAAGTATTACACTATATCTTGAATGGATTGAGGTCTTCAATATATTTTGAAAGGAATTCACACAAGAACTTTCGAAAATTTGATTACTAGAGCTTTTATCACAATCTGTGAAGTAAGGTTGTTCAGCCAAATTTACTTAATTTAGCTAGTTATAAATTTGATTTTTAAATTAGCAATTTGAGAATTTTGAAATAATTCAAAACCAATTTGATCACGGTTTAGTGGCCCAAACCGATTATTTTGGTCAAAAATATATATAATTATTAAATATATTATAATTGATAAATATATGTTTTAAATCATTTGGTAAGTTTTTATTTATTCATATTGTTGCCCTAAATTTAATTGGGTTAAACTAGTCCAGACCCACTACAGTTAATCGAGGCTCATATACGAAAAGCCCAACACACCGTGCCTCCAGCCCAAAGATCTAACGACTTGCAAAGGACCACCTGCAAGACCACAAAGCATGGTCAAGGTCCCAGGACACGAACTACAAGCAAGGTCAAGTCTCCAAGAAGCACGACTTGGAGCTAAAGACTCATATTCCACGATCTACCCGTCGTCTGGAAGGAACGCGACCTATTCCTCCTAGCAAGGAGCTGCGGAACCAACATAAACAACCTACCTGAAAGATCGGGAAGATGAGTACCAAGCCAAGCGCAAAACTCAGAGGGCCGTAGGAAGCCCTAATCCAACTACTCCACGAAAACCAGAACTTCCTCCGAGTTCCTCGCGCGACCTACAGGAGAGTTATCTGATCGAACAAAGATCATGCCTCGAACAACCCAGAAGACCGATGAAGAACCCTAGTTGAACGACCTCCGAAAAGGACGCAACCGCCGTCCGCAACAACCTCTGAGGAAGACTGAACCACCTCCTAAAATTTCTAGGGTTGTAACAGCTATTCTACAGCTATAAAAGAGAAGTTGCTAGGTTATTTTGACCATGATTTTTCCCATATTATCACCACACTTTGTACTACGACGGTCATCAATTTCATTCTTAATAAAATTCTCTCCTTTTCTTATTGTTCCTCTATAGTTTTGCACTCGTTATTGTATAAGTTCCAAGGGTCCCGATATAATACAAATTGAACCTCAACAATTTGGCGCCCACCGTGGGGCTCTTGAAATAAAATTTATGATTTGTTTTGCAGGAAATGGCTGAGGAACAAGCTCCGAGCGTGAGTTCCGGTGCCGAAAGCTCCCTATTGCGGGGGATGAAAGCCACAAGAACCCGAGCAGGGGCGCTCCAAAACCTTCTCCTCGGAATGGAGCAGAACGGTTCAATGCAATTGGCCCTGAGTTCCCCTCCGCCTCATCTGTCATCGGTGAGCGACCCAAACATGGTGTAGCTAATGAACTAGGTGAGAGACGCGCAACGAGAGATTGCAAGGTTCAACCACCAGATGGAGCAAATGACTAGAGCCTATCAAGAGATGCAGGAAGAGAATCAATGCCTCCGGATGGCATGACCTATGGGAGATCGTCAACCGTAGGTCACGAACCCTGAAAGCTCCACATGGCGACCACCGGTCACCCCAAGGAACCTGAATGTGGAATTCGATCGAAACACCAACAGACGTGGACAGAACATCCCGCCAACACCGAGAGAAGGCCCATGACTGGGGTTGGCGAAGATGACACTTCAACGATTGTGAAAATGGCGATGAGCATGATCGAGGGAAAGATCGAGAGTCGCATGAACTACTTCGACTCCTTGCTGGCCCGCATCCCAGGGGTGCCGCCACCAGAGAAGAGTATCGCAAGGGAGAGTTACGCAAACTCCCCCTTCCCACCTAGCATCGCCAACATTGAGATCTTGGCTAGATTCGTCTCCTTGAACTTCATCCCCTATGATGGGACCTCAGACTCAGAGAACCATATCGCAATTTACAAGCAAAATATGTTTACAGCATCCATGTCGGATGAGGAGCGGGAGACATGCATGTGCAAGAACTTCGGGTCAAGTCTGGCATCCCGCGTGGATCCGTATCCACATTCTCGGAACTACACCAACTTTTTCGACGTCGTACGCCAGCAGTCGGAAGTTGGAAAAGCATCCAGACGAGCTTTACGCCATCATCCTGTAACCCATGGAGCCCCTGCGCTCCAATGTAGCTCGCTTTAATAAGAAGCTGGTCAACATCCAGAATTGCCCTCAATCAATTGCAATTGGGGCTTTTAGGAAGGGTCTCGATGTAGACTCCGACCTGTACAAGGAGCAAACCCTGTACCTGTGCCAAACACCGGATGTTGCTCTCAACAAAACTGGGGCTCGGATCAAATTAGAGGAGGATAAAGCTTACCGGGTGTTAAGAAGGAACGCCCTGCGCACCTTGGGTTGGGCAACAAGGGACGACAAACACGACCCTTGCGACAAGAAGAAGACGAGACTACATCCGTACACCCGACCTCCCCGGGCCAACACTCCTTATGGGCTAGATTACACGTTGAGTATAGTGTAGGGATTTCATGGCGAACCGAACCGCCAAATCCAAATAAACCCGGATCGTTCATGGATTTTGAGAACAATTTAAACATACGATTAACCCTAGCATGCTCCTATAAATTTAATGCGGCGGATATCGAATATACCTTAACTCCATAGGGTTTGGTCCGATCTTTTGCGTTTGAATTCCAATCCCTTGATTCAACCACACGATAAATTAAATCTGCAGAAACAGAAATTAGCAATATATCTGCATTACTAAGAATCTTGTTCATCATTCCAGGACCAAGCACATTGACATTCGACATCACTTCATAAGAGATCATCAAGAGAAGAATGATATCGAGTTCAATACAAATGCACCGAAGATCAGCTTGCTGATATCTTCACTAAGCCGCTTGCTGAGGCCATATTTAAGGAATTATGTCTGAAGTTAGGCCTCATGGAGTTAGAAAAGGATGGGGATGAATGAGTTCAAACTCTCATTCTTTCTGGATTTCTTGAATTTTCGGAGAAGATGGAGATAAACGTATCCCAGCTTACGTTTTTGAAGTGCTGAAATTTTGTTGCTGAGATATGGTTGCTAAGCTAATGGTTGCTGAGTCCGAGCTCTCAGAATTTCATTAATATGCAACAAGTAGCAATAAGTGGTATAGACGGTTGTTGAGTCCATGTTGTCAGCAGTCAATATATGGATGCTAGAATTTTGAATGCTGAGTCCAAGCTCTCAACTATTTATGCGCTTGCTAAGGATCCCAATGCTAGCAGATTGCTGAGTCCAAGCTCTCAGCAATCTCCGACTCTCTCTCAGAAAGTCAAATCGCGCATATTTTTGAATTTCAAATCCACTAAGTGTATGTGACATGATGCATTTAATGCGTGCAATAGGCGGCGACGAACCAGGAGGCGACGCATCAAAAGCACTCGAGCATTTTGAGGCGTGGGACACCATACGAACCGTCTCTGCACTCCTGAACCGTCAATTAGATTTGAAGCGGTGCTCCCCCAACCGTAGGATCATTTACTTAGAGGTATTTAAACCACACTTCGGCAAATTCTCAAACCTTCTGAATTCTGAATCCCTAGAATCCCTTGCACTCTAAGCATCCAAACTCTCTCAAAATTCTTCCAAAGCTCTCAACTATGTCTACCAATCCTGAAACCCCCGCTCAATCCCATATGTCTGACTCATCTTCCGAGAGCCCAATGACAGACCAAGCTTCTAGTGTTACCATGCCTCTACACGAAAGGCATTTACCTAAGTTTACTGGGATTGTTAAGAAAAAAGACATTGAGGATGAGATTCTGTATGCTCAACTGGTCACACTTGCGAAGAAGAAGTAACAATCCGGCCTTACAAATTCTCAGAAGAGAGCCGCGCAGATTATGAAGGATCGCATTCTCTATATGCCACATGCCATTCCTCAATTTCCAGTTTGGGTGATAGACACTCTAGCAAAGGAACAGGTAGTTGAGTATTTGTCTGCTGAACCATTGAGGTTTCGACCTCATATGGTTCCTGAGTTTTATGTGAGGGTTGTCATAGCAGAAGAAAATCAGAAGTCTTTTAAGACCTCTGTTTTTGGCACAATCATCAAGGTGAGTGCCAAGGTTCTTGCAAAGAAGTTCGGACCTCGCAACTCTGGAGAGCGTGTCGCTAGCTACAAAGTCAACGACACACATGGGATGATGGCTCGATGGAATTTGTGGAGGAAGCCCTACTTGAGTAAGGAGGTCACATGGAAAGTGGCCACACCGATCAATCAACTGCAGGATGAGTACCGACTCCTTGCTGAACTCGTGATCAAAATGTTCCAATGCGACGCAGGGTCGTATTCGGAACTGTCTGTGAAGAAATACGCCGTCATGATGGCGTTGGTTGATGGGATCAAAGGGAACTGGTCAGAATTTTTCTTTGAGCGTTGGTTGGATCACGCCAGGAAAAATTTGAAGATTAAGAAGGAGGGGATCTTCATATCTAATGTCAACTTTGGGCTGAAGATAAGCAAGTTCGTTGAGATGAATTTCCATAAGTCGAAGCTTCACAGGGGAGAGTCACTTTTGCCTATTGACTTCATCCCACAGACAAGGAAGAAGACAGATCCTACAGACCTTTCTTGCCCACTCATGCTGAAGGGGAAATCCAATGTTGATCCCAATATCCCTACATCTCCCGATGATGTCCATCCAGCCAAGTTAGCAACTCAGCAATTGGAGCATGCAATCGCCTTAACTCCTCAGAAAATTACTGCTGCCAGGAAGGCGCGGAGACAGCAAGGTGCTTCCAGGACCTTGCTGATATAGAGAAGCTCGGAGAGCTTCCTGCCGAGCAATTGGGTCCACTCACTGCTGAGGTACCTAAGAGGAAGCAAACCGATGTTTGCTTCACCGGAGAAGAAACGAACGAGAAGGCGACTCATCAAAGCTTCTGAGAAAGAAGCCTTTGAGAAAGAAGCTTCTGAGAAAACTCCTGCTGCTGAAGAGCAAGAGCAAGTAACTCCTCTCTCTGCTAAACCATTTTCTAAATGATTGAAAGTAATAAGGGAAAAGAATAAGAAGAGAAAGAGGGACATGAAGGAGAAGGAGAAGAAGGAATGCAAGAAAGTGATGGAGAAGATCACTTTTGACACAAGGGACAGAAATTTTGAACAGATCAAGGAAGCTGCTGATGAGATTGCAGCTAAGAAGGTTGTTGACGAGCTAGCAGCAAAGGAAGCTGCTAAGTTGCTAGAGCATGCAGCTCAGGAGATTACTAGGTTAGCAGCAGAGCATGAAGCTCGTGAGGCTGCTAAGCGAAAAGGGAAACAAGTTGTTCAAGTTCCCACCACCACCCCTTTGCTAGAACACGATGCTTTGTCCGACAAGGACTTAAGCACATTGTTGGAGGCTGGAGTATTTGATGCTCCCGAGCGTCCTGATGGCCAAGGAGGAGTTATTATTCGGGAGCCTACTGCTCAATCTGCTAAGGTTGTGAATGTTGGAACTTCTGGATCGGGATAGAATGCTGAGCTGGAGGCTAGCACTAATGGAAGAGCTGAGGGTCCAAGTGCTGACGAGGAGCCTAGCACTGCTATTCCCTCCTCCACTGAGCCGAAGAAAGAGAATGAACCAGATGAAGGCTTTTTGGCCTCATGCTATTCGGATTCTGATTCCGATAGAGAATCATAAGACGTCTATGATGTCAGATTCCTCAGGAAGATTCCTACAGGCACCAATGAGACGCTGCGAGTTCCCTTCAAAGGACTTCCAGGGCGCAGATTCAAGACAAGGAGAGTAGCACAATGGTGTGCTCCAGTTTTTCTCGTAGACAAGGTAAATTCCGATCTCTTTCCTATGATTTATGAGATTGAGGAGTTTGTTCTTGCTGAGATCGAGAGAGACATTGCCAATGTTTTTTATGTTGAGTTGGATGAGACAATGAAGGAAGGGAAGTTGTTAAGCAATGAGTTTAGGCATTGGAAGATGTATAATTACATCATGCATCAACTATGTTTTGAGGAGAGGATGCTGGTGATAACCACCAAAGGTCTTAATTACTGGAGGAAGGAAGAGCAATGGGCAAATGATTGGATCGATCAAGTGTCTGGCACTAAGCAATTCTCAGATA
Organism: Plectranthus barbatus; assembly: GCA_026898455.1. Taxonomy (NCBI): domain Eukaryota; kingdom Viridiplantae; phylum Streptophyta; class Magnoliopsida; order Lamiales; family Lamiaceae; genus Plectranthus; species Plectranthus barbatus. The sequence continues at coordinate 58,946 of JAPKLW010000777.1, forward strand.
AACAAGTCCTTGCTAGACTTCAAGCTATTCGAGTCCACCGCATGTTCTCTACTTCCTAATCCTTGCCTAAGTCCACTTTCGCCCCCGATGGTCACTCAGATGCTCGAATTGAGCTCTCCAAGCGCCAGGCCAGAGCCGCTACTGAATATTGAAGGCATCAAGCTGAATATGAAGCTCAGAAGAAGGAGAGGTTGCTGGCTAGAATGGCTGTTGCGCAAGAGCAAGAGGAGCTAGAAAAGCACAAGTGCCGAGAGCTGACCGCACATCTTGACAACCAAGAGCAAATGCTTGTCCACTTCTTAGAAGATGATATTTTGGAAGTGACAAGAGCTGCTGAAATAGAGGAAGCTAAGGCGACCGAACTTGCTAAGGCTCAGGACGAAGCCTGGAAAATAGTGGAGGCCGAGCGCTTAGCAGAAGAAGCTCAGTACATTTCTACACATGCTGATGAAGTAGAGGCTATTGACCTTGCTGAGGCAGAAGCGAAGGCATGGAGATTGCTAGAGGCCGATCGCATAGCAGCAGAAGCTCAGTACTTAGAAGCGCAAGGCGAATGGTGTTACGAGGATGCTATGGATGCTGAGCCGATTACTGAAATTCATACTACTGCTAGTGGCGGAGAACTTGTGCTTGCAACTTCTTCATTCGATGCACTGCCTGTAAGTTCTCACAATTTCCACTCCATTCTGGATACTGCTGTCCAATATGCTCTGCAACATGCCTTGTCCACTACCATTCCCATGGCTATCAATGAACGAGTGGCTATGGAGGTTGCTGAGGTACGACAAGAAGTTGCAGAGGTACGAAATAAAGTTTTCTGAAGTCAGGGAAGCAGTATCAGAGGTCAAAGAAGATGTATCTGGAGTGAAGAAGAACATGGAAGTGATGAAAGAAGAAGTAGCCGAATCTCAACAAAAGCTTGTACAAAGTGTTCAATCCTTCTCTTCAACCTTTTTGGCTGCAATAAAAGAGGGGGAACAACAGTGAATTGCTGAAGCTGAGAAGAGGAAGCAAGAAGAAGAAGAGCTAGCTGCCAAAGAAGAAGAACACAGACTAGCAGAAGAAGAGTTGAAGAAGAAGGAGGTAGAACTCAAGTTAAGGAAACTTGAGATGGAAAACGAAAAACTTGCTAAGAAATTGGAGAGGGAGGCCGCTGAGCGAGAAGCGAACAAAGCGCTATATGACAAATTCATGCAGATGGCTATGAGAAAATTTGATGAATATGACAAGAAGCCTGCTCCCGACTCCTGAGGCAAAAATTGATTCTGTTAGCAAGATTTTTGTATCTTTTTTGTCTTTTTCAGTTTCATTTGTACTTATAAACTCTCAATCATATATATGAAACTGAATCGGACTTAGACAATTACTCATTGTCCACTTCTGATTTTTTTGCGTGTCTTAGTTGATATACACTATTTGTGTATTCAACGAAATTGCATGTAGATACTGAGTTATTTGTTTTGTGATTGGTGGTAAATGCTTGCTATTTGATGGGGGTGCTAGATTCTCTAGCATATTCCTAAGAAGCATTTTTACTTGTGTTTTAATCGAGAATATTTCCCAGCATTTATTGAGGGGGAATTTATTTGAAACCAATCCTTGCTAGATTTAAGTTGGTTAAATTCTGAGCTAGACTGCTAGAATAGATCTGATACTTGTATTAGAATTTCTTGTAACTCAGAATTTTTTCCTTCTTAGATTCAACAATTGATAGTAGGCTTTGATCGCACCAAAAATGGGGAAATTGTTGGGAAAATATTCATAGATTTATGTTGTAAATCTCCCTTTAGATCAAATTGTAAAGGTTTTGTTGAATCAAAGCCTTAGTTAGTTTGGTTGATCATTGCTGAAATCTAGATAGTCTAGCAACTCTGTGTAAAGTCCTGTTTAGGAAATATTTCGAGTTGTAATAGATTAGAAGTACTTGCAGAAGATTGCTAAAGGATTTAGTAATTGAAACGAAGACTTCGGAAATTATGGATGCTAGGAGCGTTCTCAGCAGTCAAGAAGATAGCTAGAGAAGTCAACAGATAGAAACAACTGCTAAGGAGATAGCAGACAAGTGCTGAGAAGAAATGACTGCTAGGAGGACTTACTCAACAGTCGGAAGAAAAGAGATAGCAATATGCTAAAGGAGTCAACATTCACTATTTACTCAGAAGAGTGCTAGAAGTAATAGCAATAAGGAATCAAGACCCAAGTGTTGAATACGCAACTGCTGAGGAGTCAGCGATTGGATACAAAGCAGAATGCTAGAAGAGTTCAACAGTCAAAAGATCGAAGTACTTAGCAGAGTGCTCCCAGCATTCTCCGAAAGAATGCTAAGCAAGGAGTTATTCAGCAAACTCTTGCTAAGACTACCGTTCTGACAGAAGGTGCAACCAAGGACGAATAGCCTTCCCGAAATAGGTAAAAAGGCACTGTACCACGCTGGAAAGAACGAAAAAGCAAGTAGATCTTTTGGACAAAGGAGACGTTGTGTCTAACGGGTCTGGAGATTCAAAGTTTGAATCTCCAGATATAAAAGAGAAGTCCAAACAAGAGAGAGCCCAGCTCGACTACGACTAACACCTGCTCATACGAGAGAAAACTTTACAAGCGAACAAAAAGCAAAAAGAGTATTCTGTTGAGAGCACATTAAAGAGATAAGAAGAATCTCAAAGCTCTCAACATCAAGTGTCAAACATTGAATATATGACACTACATTCAAGAGGATTCCTTGACTTTATTCAAGGATCAATCATTGGGATAACTTCCATCCTAGGAAGCATCCAACAGTCACATCTCTGAAAAGAGATTGACTATGACGGGCTATTGCCAAAACCCCCAGAAGAGTTCAGGAAGGAACTATAAAGCTTCCACTGCAGCAAGGTTAAGTTTTACGAAGGTGTGCCCTTGACATAGCCGCAGCTGCCGACCGAAAGATCCAAGTAACGGAGGATAGCTTTGTAGTGGCTTGCTCGAAAGCTCACCACCTGCTACAAGAGAACGACGATTCCTTGTACTTGAATATATTTTTTTAGTGAATTCTCAGTGTTCGACTAAGGAGTGGACGTAGATCTTTCAGGATCGAACCACTATAAACCTTGTGTTCTTTCGTTATTGTTTTATTGTTTCTGCTTGTTGATTTAAAACCTAGCAACCTCAAGTTGCTAGAGTATATCTGAAACAATCTAACTCCTACCTTCGAGCTAAACATTTGAAAAAGAAACTAAGTGCAAGATACTTGAACATTCCGCTGCATTTGTAAAGTTAGTCTTCCGCTACTTTAACAACGACTCTGATCAGGGACCAACAAACAATTTCCGAGGAACTTAGGATATTGAAGTTGATACAACTTCTATCTGTAAAGTTCCTCGAAGGCTATGAAATCGAAACAATTAACCCAGTAAATAGCCAAGGTCTATTTCGGCATGGCATGCCCATGGGCTCGAGGTCGCTCCTTGATTGACTTGTGAGAGATCACATGTCATTTTTAAAAATCCTGTAGAGAGCATTCTTTGTAGACGAGCCGGACTTAGCCAATCACGCATTCAGGAATAACTATAAGACGAACATCGCGGAATATTCCTTTGAATTTCCCAAAAAATAGGGAGAGGAATGATTCATAAGACGAACATCGCATCTAAAAGAGAGCTGTCGCTCATTACAAAAATTCTTACTTCCTGAACAACCTCGAATATACTTCGGGGTAGGGAAGAAAAGTTGTTTCTTCTTTGATATTTTGCTGGACAATACATCACTTAAGATCAAAATCAAGCACTTCGGCTTCGCCGAACTCTAAAGGAGTTCGTACGAGAGCCGGGGGCTATTATGACCCGAAAATGAGTAAGCTCATTTTTGGAGTCCATCAAAGAAAAAAAGTCCACAAAAGAATTGAAATTTCCAAGGAGCACAGCTCAAACTAAAAAGACTTTTGGTCGAGCTGACGTTGCCGAGCTCGGGAAATGTTCGAGCTACTTAAAGGATAGCTTGAACCTAACAAGTTAATGAGGTGTCAGCCAAGGCAGCTCAATTCAACAGGCACGACCGTTTGAGCCGGCTGTTCGACCGAAATGATGCGACTCTTGGTGAAAAGACAAATGCTCAATTGGATTTCTATAAATAGGATCCACATTTATTGTAAAAAATACATTGAATTCTAGCAATAAATACAGCAATAAAAGCAAAGCATTTCTAGCTCTACTTTGAATCAAGCATTTACTTCATATTATTTGTGTTTTCCTATTTTAAATTATCAAGTATTCTTATATAAAATAGCTTCATAAATTTCCACCATTAACAGTATGGCAAGAATTTTTCAATCAAACTGGACAGGGAACACCCCGATTGTAAAGTGCAAGTTCAGTTTGGATGGTAATTTGTTATCCTCTGGATCTTTTATGGCTGTATCTACTTTTACAACTCTAAAGCATCCAAACTTCCCAGCAAGGTCAAGGCAATATGTGCTCCATCCTGCTTCATCAAATGTAACTGCTAGCTAGCTGCTGGAAAGAGGAAGTCTTGGTTTTCCACAAAGATGCTACCATGAATTTTTTCAGCTTGTGGAATCACTAAGTTCTATCTCTTATGGTATTGTATAGATTTGGTGAATAATTTAGAGTTGATTATCTAGGCTTGCTTCTGATGCATTTCTCTCAGCTTCTGGAAACATGCATTATTAGCTTTCTTCAATCAAATCAAAAACTGATTATTCTTGATGTTTGACATGGAAATTCCTGAATGAGGGTTATCTATATTGCATGGCCCATTTTCCAGCAACATCTTTGGTGGGAGCTTTGACTCAAAAATCAAAAAGAGAATCTTGTGCTGTTTTGAGAGGTGAGATTTATTTGATGGATCATAGAAGTCTGCATCATTCCCCACCCCACCAACCCCATGTCCCCTACTACCTGGGGGTTGGGGGAGCGCCATAAACATGAACATTCATTCGCAGGGACAGCAGAACAAATGTTAAGAGAGAGAATCAATGTGAGCAGTGATGGATATGCATGATGAGTGGTATTTAATTAAGATGATCACTGGGCCAAACACACACAGCTGTGTAATTCTGGGTGTGGACCCTGCACTGTCTCATCTACATTGTTTCCAAGTGACAGCATGATGACTGACTGTTCAATGATTGATGATATATGTGTATGGTTTACATAAGGGCTTTGTGTCCAGATACTTTGAAACCTACACCAGCAATAGTTTCAGGGAAAGAGGATTTTGTGGTGAGGTATGTCTGAATGTGGAAGTGAAAACACAATTATGGAATTTGTCTTCCCTTCCTTTTTTTTTTTTTTTTTGTTGGGCTTCGTTCAATATCAATGGGGGGACATGACATTCTACCTTCCTTTTGTAGGTGCACTTGCTTGTGGGGGCCGATCTGTTCTCACTCCCTCACTTCCTCTATCTCCCACACACACATCTTTCCCATTCCAATTTCATATCTCTTTCAAGCACCCCTCCCACACACGCACGCACTTATGAATGAACAGTGTGTTACTGTGCAAAAGATTCAAGTGATCAAACTCTGTTGTAAACTTAGTTATAAGCTGTCCCTAACCGAATTAGTATTTTTAAACGTATCGACGAGTATTTAACACCCAAGCGAACTAGGTGCCAATGTTAGTGGGCTTGGCGCCGATATTTTAATAATTTAAAATAGGGTGATTCTAATTACAACCACGTTTTTGCTAAACGTAGCCTCTTTTACAAATTTATATTTAAATTATAATATAAATTTATAATTTTAGCCCTATAGTCACCAATTTATAATTTTAATCAAAATAATAAAAATCGAACTTAAATTGTAGCCACATATCTCCATTTATCTGAATTAAAAATAAAAACCTATAAAAACTTCTACAGGATGTTTCTAATCTATAAAGAAAACCTAAATTCCAATCTAAGAGAATTAAAACTTCTACAAGATGTTTCTAATTAATCTTCCGCAAGAATTCAATATAACAATATATCAAAATTATCCAATTTTTTCTGCCAAGATATAACATGTTCTTTTAGAAGGAAAGAAAAAACTTAAATTCAAAACTAATTTATCCAATCAATCAGAGGCAACAAAACTAGGACCAAATGATGAGAAAACAACTTTGAGTGCGCTGATATAGAATATATGTGGCTTCATGGTAAGTTTGGTTGTTTGGTTCTTGGGAATATAGCTTGGTAAATATTGAAGGTAATTACAGCAAACGTGATAATTTGATATTTGTAAAAATCTATGGCAGTGAAGGACTTGAAACGCATATGAGTTAGAAAATCAAAGATTATAGGTTTGATAATTTTGTTTGTTCAATAGTTTAGTAGTTTCTTCGATTTCAATGAGTGACTTGAGCTTTTTTATTCACAATACCATAAGAGAAAGATTATAATTTAAATATAAATTTGTAAAAGAGGCTACGTTTAACAAAAACGTGGCTGCATTTATAATCACCCTTTAAAATATAATTAAAAATAAAAAGTTGACTTACCCATTGATACTCCCTAACCATATCTATGGCTTAAATCATAGGATAAGTGTGTGATTAGAGTGTTAAAGTCTTATTTTCTCACTACAAAATTAGCTTGTCCAGTTTGTATTAAAAAGGGACTTTTACTATTATAAGGTAATATTCGTCCAGATCTCTAGTTGACATGGAATATTTTAACATAGAGTCAAGTGCGTTTTGAATGATACGAGCACCTCATGTTTTGCTAAACGACTTTAGGTGCTAGTATAGGATTAATGTTGGCTGAAATGACTCGAACGCACGCCTACTGAATTCTCTAGGCTCTCAATAATTTCAGTGAGAATTATGTATTAGCAATCGATTATCACTTGACGAATCGGAAATTTTGGATAGGGCAGAATTAGTTGTGCACAATTTGAGATAGAAATGAGATAGCTTGTGTTGTAGGGGTCATGCCTAAATAAATGCTTTTACTGTTTGCTTTTCTTCATTTCTTCTGTTATTTTTAATTCCTTTATATTTTATCATTACCTTGTACACAGGCTTGCACGTACATACTTTAACATGAAATGAGCATTCTTTTACTAATGGATCACTTCCCAACTTTTACGGCTAGTTTCTCTCCAATCAAATCCTTTGTTTCGTAATGCTATTGCATTTGTTCCATTGTCTTAATTACTAATTTAATAAGAGTTGGTCTCTCACTATTTTTTATTGTGAGACAGATCTTAATACATCATTTCAATAAGTTAAATACATCATTTCATTTTTAAGAATTACATTATTTGCAACAAAGAAGTACATCATTTGCAATAAAGAAATACATCATTTCATTAAACTCATATCACAATAAAAATGGTGAAACATCATTTGCAATAAAGAAATACATCATTTCATTAAATTCGTCTCACAATAAAAATGATGAGACCGTCTTATTTCATTATATAATATACTTTAATTGGTTTTTTTAGGAAAAAAATCAAAATATTATGAAAACACAAATTATTATCAATGAATTAATAATTTTTAATAATCAAGATTAAATTAAAAATAAAAATATTAATAACTAAAAAATGTTACCATAATTTGGTGGGATGAACCATACAGTTGAACTTTATAAAACTAATTTAATTATTATAATAAATTAAAATTATAAAAAATATTAAGTAAAAAATAATAATTATGATAGTGAAATAGAGACTGAAACATGAAATACTACTATGAAATAGAGGATCTCATGTCAGTTTTTTGTAAAATTTACTTGCATGCTAGTTTAACTACAGAACCATTAAATTCTTCTTTTAAGGTATATTTCAGAAATAAAATAAAAGTAAAATCTTTTTTAAAATTATTATGGCAGAAACTTGTGTGGCTTTTCTTTGGTCTTTGGTTATCACTTTATCGAAGAATTAAATAGTTTTACAAAATTAGAATGCAAAAATTAACAAATGAAAAGATTGGTTCTTCAGAATTATGAGTCAGAATTTCAATTCAATTTGTAATAAGAAGAATGGTCCAAATAATCCATGTTTATGGGTTACAAGTATTTTAACTAAAATTGTTCTATTTTATAAAATGAAAAGTTAATACAAACTCACTAATAAAATATTAATTTTCTCTATTTCTATTCGCATTGGTATATGTGCTATTTAGAAACACGATAATTGTTTAGGAACGGAGGGAGTAACTTTCAAATGTCTCCTAAAAAAAAAAAAAAACACTTTCAAATGACTGGATGGCCTTCGATCCTAAATCGATTTTTACAATAGAGATTTTAATAGTAGTTATTACTTTATGAAAATTATTGAGATGTGGATGTGAGGAGAGGTGGATACACTTATGCAGACCACCATGTATCTACGAACTCTATAAGAATAGGCTGACAATATTTTGAAATTTATCCACAGCACTAGGAAAACTCTTTAATAATGGGATATTTGAGGATGGATAAGCAACACTTTAAAATGAAGGTAGTCATGCAACCCCCACCTATACGTCTATCTTTTCTTTGACATGCACATCTTCTTCAAACCTAAGTATAATATTATCTGCTTTGAGCCGCGAGTACAAATTTGTATCGATTTATTTTTGGGCATCTCCAAAATACTTCATACTAATATAATTAATTATGGACTCTTATTTAATGAATTTTTCTTTTTTTTTCTCTTATGTGGGACAAATTGGGTTTGCTATCAAATAATCATCATCTCAAACCAATGACCCACATATTCGTAGACTCCCCTCGAGTTATATGATCCGTCACTTCATCTTGCAATGCCGTCAACCAATAGGACCCGTCGCCGATCATCTATCAAGAAGCTTTCGACACAAGGTATCCAAGGACGATCTCCACTCAACATTTGAGGGCTTCCCACATGCACTATAGTCCACCACAAACTCGGTCCCCTCCTATCCCGAACTTGAGCTCTCATACCATGTTGGTCTCGAAATCAGAGTAATATATATTGCAGCGGAAGTAAGTATGATTTGCACTTGTTCTCTGAACTGATTGAAACTCAGTTTAGGGTTAAGAAAGTAAGTTTTATGCTCAAAAAATGATTAAGTAGGTTTCACAATTATACGCTTCAATACTTAGCCAAGTATTGAAGGTTTTAAAGTAAGTATGGAAAAAACTAAGTATGATGAATCTTAAATGAAAGCAAGTAAATGACTCAGGATATTATAACGGTCCAGACTTAATGTCCTACTTTCACTCCTCCGAACTTAATCGGGAATCCATTAAGTTTGATTACAAGTTTCCTTACGATCTATGAACAACCCGTCGGCACTCCGTCCATCGGTTTGCTGTCGTTACTCGCCTAGGAACTCCTTGTTGACTTAGTCTTCAGGTTAAAGTTAGGACGCACCTCGTAGCCTTCGTTCTAGTGGTTGGATTTTTGTTCGTACTTCCCAGAACTCAGCTTTGTTGCCAGATGCCCGTAAGAATCAGATTCCCAGAGTAGGAACTGACTGTTATGAATATTAATCGAAAAGTAATATTCACCAAGATGATAGCATAAACTTTAAGCTTAGCCTTGTGCTTTGAACCACGTAGCACAGATGTTTAACTTAAGTTGAAAACTCAAGTCTCGTGAACAGAATCAAGGAATAACATGAAACTTTTCAAAGGAAAGTTGGGCAGAGCTTTGGCTTATCTTAGCTTGAGAGTTCGTAACCTTTTCTGGTTGAAGTGTAGACCTATTTATAGGAGAATTCATGGATGTTTGAAATTATACCCGTTAAACACGAAATTTCAGTCGTTAGAGACATTGAGAATGTCGTCCAATCATGCCCATTGTTTGGTAGGTTTGCTCTGCTCTGGAAAAGTTGTACTTGATAGCGTATTTTGCAATACACTATTCTGCAAGTGTACAGACCACTGCAGAGGGCAAGTAAAAATTTATCGAACACAAGGATTGCAGGCTCGAAGTATAATCAAGCACTAAAACATAGACACCTTACTACTATCTAGACAAATCGGTAAAATAGTTTGTTTATTTAAGCTAGGCAGTTGAAAAGTAATTAATTAAAAAGAAAATTAAAAAGATCGAGTGAAGAAAATATATAGAAAGCAGGATTCCAGGGTAATCCACTATGAAGAACACTTAAACAATATTTATTCAATTCAATTCCAATTGAATTTCCAAACGCATGAGTTAATCTCATTTATGTTATCAGGTGATTCTTCCTAACTTTAAACCATAACATGGAAATTAAAGACCTAATGACTCCTTCCGGATGCGCTGGACTTCTACTCTTGATAAAAACCTTAGATTTCAAAAACCCTTTAATAATTCAAATTCCTTCCGGACAATCAATTTAATAAATCTAATTATCCAGCATCTAAATTGATAAACCTAGACCTTCCAGTTCAAATAAATACCAATCAAATTCCCATCAATGGCCAATATCAAGCAATTAATCAAAACTTATGAATAATTAAAATGCGAATGGAAAAAGAAAATCAAATCAAACAAATGATTGTAAAAATTCAACAAAGTTTCAAACCCTAGTTACCACAAAAGACTTAGCCAATCATGCTAAGTTCCATAAAAACAAAGAAGTAAAGAGTCAAAAGAATGAAAAACATAGAAAACCAAAACCCGTGGCCTTGATTCTTGATCTTCAATTCTTGCTCTTTCAGTCTCCTCTGCTTCAGCTCTTTCCCAAGGGTTTTCTCTCAAAATTGGGTTCAAAAGTCGTTTTTTCAAGTTAGGAGGCTCTATTTATACTTAGCCTCTTTGAATCTGAAAAGATATGGGATTTGGGCCAAAAAAATTGTCAAAATAACCCTATCGGCCATCGGGATTTTCAGCTGTGGGTCGCCAAAGTTGCACCATAGCAAAACAGGGAGAAATACAATTTCGGTGACCAAATAACAATTTCCGCGATCGCCGATTTTGTATTTTGGTCCCCGAGTTCGTCACGAACTGAAATTCGATATTTTCTTCGATCTTTTCTCACTTATTCCTTTTCCGGATGCAAGTTAGCATCGATTGGCCCCATGGTACTTGATCAAATCTTGTAAACAACTCAATTGTGCGTGAAATCTGCATAAACAACCAAACCAAGCGTAATAATTCCTTAAAGAATATGAATGATGCATGAAAATACCACGTAATGGTCTAATCTAAGGTCAAAAGTGAGCAGATTCACATCAGTAAAATGCACAAAATGAGTGTTTATCAACCCCCCAAACTTAAACTATTGTTCGTCCTCGAACAATAAGGAAAACAATTAAAAGAAAAAGATAAACACGAGGGGTGCATTAATTGATCATCAATCATTTCAGACACAAAAGGGGTTGTGATTCCCACAGTAACACTGCAACAATCATCAATTCAATGCAAACAAAAAAGTTTCAATCTTGACCTTTAGAAGTCTGCTTCTCACAAGATAGTGTATCACTCATATTTCTCTCAAATAGTCAGAAAGGCCAGTGTATACTCTCAAATTGTCAACTGTACAACTCTCCTACCATAGGGTTGCTTATCGTCTAGACTCTCCACTGACTTTGAGAGTGCTAGGACAAAGATAAAAAAGGTCTTTATTCTAGGTTCTAATGTAGACACATTGGTGAAAGGTATGGAATATTTGTCTAAGTGGCTGAATAAATGCAACCTTATAACTCCATTCACACAAGTACTCCTCATCACATACCATACTTGTTGTCTGACTGACTTATACAATATACCACGGCTCAACTGAAAGACTACGCATCCCATAAGTACAATTCAATAGGATTCAAATTCCACAATGACACTTATGCACACTTTGTGCATTAATAAACTCAACAATGACACTATGCACACTTTGTGCATTTTATTGGATTATTCATCACTCTATTTTTAAATTTTTTTTTTATGACTCTATTGTCCACTAAAAGCTTTTAGGACAATGCTTGACTACGAATTATCTAGTTTCACCACCTATCATCAACAGATACCCATACAATTCCATCCACACCTCCTATCATCTGGTTTAGAAAGAAAAGGTTTAGAGGCTCAACGGGTTTAGCAAAGGATTATGTAATGGGTTAATGTTTGGGTTTAATGAGGCTCATGAAACGATGGCCTAAGATCATTTCTAAGTCCATGACACTCTCTATGCAATTTTGAGACAGAAACCAAAGCAAGTTCTAGAGGTAAAGTGTACAGTGACATTCTCTCAATCAAACGAATCACATGATCAAATTCTCACAGGCTATAAGCATGTCCTAGAGGCCAAAAATCAATTTTGTAAAAGTCTACACCTCGTCAACTTACGTGCAAGTTATCAGTATAGGTCTCAGGAGAAAAAAAACATTGTCATCATAAACTTGATCAATAATGTAGATAAAACACAAACCAAGCCATTTCAATCCCATTACAATACAATTAGATAATAGAGCTCCCAATTACAGACCTAACATGAACTAGAAATATACTCAAAATTAAACTAAACTAAAGCAAATAACGGAAACAAATACAACGGTTTACTGGTTCACAATTAGTACATCAAGTGCAGTCTCAAATCAGATAAAAGTAGACACAGTGAGAGATAACATGATAAGATAGAGAAGGGAGAAACACACATCGTTCGATAAAATCCCCCTCCCCCAAACTTATTCGATACGAATGAAAGAATAAGTTTTTGGGGAAAAAGATCACGGAGATGTGTGTGAAACCTTGATGTATCCTCACTGCGGCGGTGGTCAATACTGCGGGAAACGGGCCATGAACTGGCGCATCTGCTCTTCGGCTTCCTGCTGGCGACGCCACTGCTCCCGCTCCTGCTCAAAATAACGCTGCTGCGCCGTCCACTGCTCGGCTGGGCATCCTCAAAAGATCTATTGGCTGTCCAATACTGGCGCTGATCCTCCTTAAAAGAGCAGCGCTCGGCTGCATATGAAGTCTGAGCCGCGGACAATGTCTGGGTTGTGCGTTCCAATCCCCCCAATCTCTCCTCGAACACCACACGATGTGGCAACACTCATAATAAGTAGAGGACTTGCCCTGGCTCCTCTGGGAATTTCCCCCCTACTCTATGCGGCGTGGCTGCTCGTCGTGCTGCTCCCGGTCGGTCTTATGCTCAGTATGTCTCGCATCCTCCTCATGTTCCTCCTCCTCTGAATGAAAAGGGGGAGGCATTGCACGCGTGGCCTCTGCGGCTTGGATCGCCTCTAGGTGTGCTAGAGTGTCTAACTTCCAATTGCTGCGATAGCGTTGAATCCCTACATTAGTGAGCTCGGGATTTGGTACCGGGAAGTAAAGTAGTGAGCGCTGGCAGAAGAGATAAGGGGGGTGACCGGTCTGGATGAATCGGAGGTCGGCTAACTTATGCAAAGTTAGCCGCTCAATCGGCTCGGCTTGATGTCGCCCAGGTGCGATATTCATCGATAGCAAGATATGAGTCCAGAGCCCCCCAATGCAAATCGGGCCACGGCTGGCCGAGGCTACCCGGCTTGACTGTAGTAGAAATAATTGTGCAAAATTCAGGTGATGCTAATGCAGCATGCAAAACATCACCATGAGCTCCACATCCCGCATGGAGCTGTTATCCTTTCTGGAAAACAAGGTGTGTGCCAGGATGCGCTGAATAATCCAAAATACTGGGTTCCGTATCATTAATGCCTTGCAGTGGTCGGATGCCCATTCCGGACCACCGTCAGCACAGATGTGGGGCAAGTAAACCTTAGCATCGAACCCTTGATGTTTGGTGTACACTCCAATGTTGGGAACCCCGAATGCCCGATTTATCTCCTAAGATGTGAGGGTGCGGTCCTTGTTTAGTGCCCTGAAGGTAGCCCCCATCGGCGTGTTCGGGCCCATGGTGGTGAGCTCAAAGGTGCTCAATACCTCCAATGTGAAACACTTGTAGGTTGGGGCATCGAGATCCAGAATTGGGCCCCAACCAATGTTCGAGAAGAGCTCCTTGACATTATTGTACAACCCCAGTGTCCGCAAGGCCTCAATGTCTATGTACCTAGTTCCTTCAACCCCTCTGTCGGCCAAAGTTTTAAATCTCTCATAGTATTCCAACCCCCGGAGTTGGATCCCATATGCTTTCGGTGTATTTGGCTAGGACGACGTCTAGGTGCCATTTAAATCCTGCATAACAAAATCATATATCAAAACCTGTAAACCAATCACAAAAACAATGAAAATGTAACTAACGAAGCAAAGTGAAAGAAATCCCCATAATCCAAGGCACAAACAAGTTCACCTATCTAGCTCCAAGTATGAAACAAACATCAATAACCATAGCCCTTAAATAAGTTCATCATCCCCCGAGTTCAACCAAAAATGAATCTAAACAATTAATTTTCAAAAAGGAATTCAAACCTAGACCACTTCAATACCATACACTGAACAATGCATGCAAATAAATGTGACTAATGGAGCTGGAGGAAAATATAGCACAATTAAATCAACCCATAAATCTCAATAATCAAGTTCCCCCAAACTCAAAGCCTAGAACAATTATAATACAAATTTATAAAAACTTGACTCCAAATTAACAATTAAAATCTAAACAAGCTAAATTGAACAACCAATAATGATAATAATCGAATTAAGATATCAATTATACAATTTAACAGCAAAACCCCTCAACTCCTACGGTTCAAACATGAATACCAAATTCAAGGCAAAATTAGATGCATAATACGACAAGAATTATGAACTTAGATGTGAAAAACTAAATAAACAAGGAGTATGGAGATTACCTTTGAGTTGAAGCAAAAGTTGAAAAAAACGAGGAACCCTAGAAATTGGGGATTTCGATTTTTTTTGGACAAAACTTGAAAATCCACTCGGATGAAAACGTAGGTAATGGCTCGGGTAAGCAATATCCAAGAGGAATTCGAAAAATCTTGAGTGTGGAAAGAGTAATTTTAGAGAGAAGGTTGATTGAAATCGTGGGTTATGGTTGTTCTTGAGAGAAAAGGTAGATGTGAGGAGAGAGAGGAGGGAAGTCTGATTTAAACCCGTTTATTTTACAAAATCGGCAACCAGGATAATGCGATCGCCGATCGCCGAAAGTGTCCTAGGTCGCCGAAGTTGTGCCGAAAGGAATTTATGGAAAATTGAGATTCGGCGACCCATTTACAATTTTGGCGATCGCCAAAAATGTAAACGGGTTGTCGTTGTCACGCCGAAAGGAATTCAAAAAATTTACAAACTCGACAACCAAACCAACAAAATTGGCGATCGCCGATGTCATTTTTTGGTTGTCGAATTTGTTTCGAACATGATTGAAATTTGACAATGAACTCGGTTACCGGTAAAACACGTACGGCGATCGCCGATCATGTCTGCGGGTCACCAAATTTGTTTTTTCCAGCACTTCGTCTCGCTTCCATCTCTTTTCCTGCACCCAACAAACTCAACAACCAAAAGTGAACGTAAATTGTGGAAAATGGGGCTGAATGACACAAAAAACGACCAAAATAAAGCAAATAAAGGCAGATAAAAGTTGTGTTTCCTCCCAACAAGCGCTTTATTTATTGTCTGTAGCTAGACAAAGTGGAAAAACATCCTAAGGATCTGCGAGATGGAGTTGGCACACAAAATAGACGGACTCAGCATGAAAGTATTTTTTTTTAACTCTTTGACCATTAACTGTAAAATTCATGCCAGTAGACCCAAGTAAGTCAAGCGTTCCATTAGAGATTACCTTTTGAACACAGTATGGACCAGTCCATCGAGATTTCAGTTTACCAGAAAACAGACGAAGACGAGAGTTGAAGATAAGTACCTGATCACCAGGGGCAAAGTCGCGGCTGCGAATGCGCTGATCGTGGAACCGCTTTGCGCGCTCTTTGTACAATTTCGAACTCTCATAGGCTTCAGTACGAAATTCCTCAAGCTCAGTCAGCTGAAGACACCTCTTTTTCTCTGCAGCCTTCAAATCCCAGTTAATCTTTTTTACTGCCCAGAATGCTCTATGCTCCAACTCCACTGGGAGGTGGCACGACTTCCCAAACACCAATTGGTACAGTGACATACCTATTAGGGTCTTGAATGCTGTCCGGTACGCCCACAGAACATCGTCCAATCCAGTGGCCCAATCCTTCCTAGAAACTGCAGGATTTTCCCGTGAACCGAATCACCAAAACCAATTTGAACCGGATCAATTTATGGATATTGTGCACAATTATATATACAATAAACCCTAGCATGATCCTATGAATTTAACACTCAAATTTGTGGATTGAGGGATTACCGTAACTCCGTAGTGCTTGATCCGATCTTTTGCATTTGAATTTCCAACTTCATATCAACCACGCAATTCGATTTTTATCTGTGGAAGTAGAAATTAGAAATCTAATTTCTAGAATAAAAATCAAAATTAAAAGAAAGAAAAGATAAATCTGTTGTTCTCCAGATTAGATCTTCAGATCTGTTTCCCAGTGCGTTCAGATCTTCTACTGGTGAGGATTCCACAGATCTGTGCTTTGAGCAGGACCAGAATTCAAATCCTTCTTTTCTCTCAAAAACGGCGCCTGATCACTGATATTTCTACCAGATTAATTATAGAAGTGATCGATGCTAAATCTGCATACAAATTATAGCATAGGACAAATAAATTTATAAAACCCAAATGTTGTCGAACCCACAAGGATAGTGCTACGAAGGGAAATCATATACTGGATATAATTTTTGAAACTTTTGTTTGGGTAAATCAATTCAAAAGGTTTTGGTTTTTCAAAACAAGGAAATTAAAGGGATAAAAACAAATATTAAAAAGCACAGATTCCAGGGAAATCTACCAACCTGATCAACATGCAAGAAACAAATATTCAAACCCAGAAAAGATATTTTTGGTGGAAAATCTGTTAATGTGGAATTAATTCCTTGGTCGGGCAATTAAATCCTAAATTACTAACTAGTGGTTATCTCCTCTCGGTCTCAAACACACAAAGTTAATCAATTTCATAAAAATCCAGATTAATCCTACAATTGAAATCTTCTTGGTCGGACAGATTATCAAAAGTATTAAACCCTAACTTCCTGTTACTAACCTTCACCTCTCGATCCTTCGATTAATTAACTGAAACCTACCTCAATCTTCATCTCTCGATCCTTCGATGAGAATAGATTTTAATTAAAAACATAGGATTTAAACCAATAAAGGGTTTGAATTATTGAATCAAAACATGTATCACAGATGGAGAAACCCTAGAACCTGTTTAGGGTTCTAGCCTAACATATTGAAAGTAAACATTGCAGGGAAAAATAAAGATTGCATTAAAAAGTAAAGGTTCAACAAATAAAAGTAAAGAGAAATTCTAAAGAAAGCAGAAAATTAAAGTAAAACAATATAGGAAAATAAAATAAGTGAAGACTTAAAAGATAAAAAGAAGGCTTAAAATTCTGAGCTATTGAAGAGTTTATATAGTAGTAGGGTTGAGGCCTTGGATGGATATCTTCAAAGGGTATGATTGATTGCTTCCAAATTGATGTATATCTTGTTCCCCAAGCAATTCTCGCCCAAAATATATGAAAATTTCGCCAAATCTCACCAAAACAGTCTATCTCGGCCGAGATGGACCTTGCCACGGCCGAGATGGAAAATTCAGCCCGGCCGAGATGGATTTGATTTCGGTCGAAACAGAGACGTTTCGCCACTTCCGACCCTTCTGCGCAATCTCACAATTTTGGCCATAACTTTTGCATCCAAACTCCGATTGATCCGATTCCAGTTGCGTTGGAAAGCTTACTCAAAGATCTTTCAAATAACATGCGCCATTAGCTCAGATTCTATCGGTGGAAGAAGTAGTGACTGTTTCTATGAACATCTGCTGCTTTCGAAACGGGTTCTCCATTGGATTTGGCCTAAAACCTGCGAAATCTTACCATGGCAAGCATAATACCCTCTAATATACACTCATGCTCAGTTTATTCAAGAAAATACATTAAAATGCATAAAAGAAAAGATAAACAATGCAATAAAAGAGTAGAAAAACGAGCTTATCAAACCCCCCAAACTTAAACACTTGATAAAAGAAAGAATCAAAAGTTCAAGTAGAAGAGTAGTGCAATGTCTCACAAGATTCATCACATTCAAACTCGTAAATCTACTAAACATCAGCATTTTTGAAAGAATCAGAAAATCTGTAAACTGTGGAAGACTCACATGGGAAGTGTTTCGCTCATTCACTCAAGTGTTTAAGATAATTATGAGATCACACAAAAGTCATGAAAATCAAGTTCTACCATAGGCTTGCAAATAATATCAATCTCCACTGCAAATATGTGCACACAAGTCTAAGAACAGAAAGGACTTTATTCAAGGTTGTAATGTAGGCTTTTTTAGTGAAAGGTAGGGAAATATTTGGCCAAGTGACTAAAATCAATTTCAGTGCATCCACTTCATCAATCTCAACTCACTATCTATTCATATCTACCCAACTCCTTAGATCTTCAATACAAATCATGGCTCTTTTATTTCTTTTTCTCTCTTTTTTCTTTTTTTATTTTTCACACATATCCTTTTATGCTCTAAATAATTTTGAATATTCATTTGAGCTTATAAGGATTGACAAACACATAAACACATTTTTTTTCTTTTTCATTTTCTATTTCTAGAGCCCAACCTTTTCTTTTGCTTTTACCCTTATAATAATATCTTATCATTCTCAAACAAATCCCAACCCACTCTCATAGACAAAAGTTGATTCCCCTATTTATTTCCAACTCATAGACAAAGAAAGAAAATATCATAGGCTCAAAAGGGCTGACTAGGGATAACATTTAATTAGGACATTGTATGGGAAAATAGGCTAAACAAAGATGGCCTAAAATCACTTCCTAAACCTGTGCACACTAGCATTCTTGAAAGAGAAACAGAGCAAGTTCTAGAGAAACTCAAAATTACAGACACACTCACAATCGAATTTCAGGCTCAAAAACTCACACTTAGGACAATTTTTCTTCCACATTAAACATCAAATCATCATCTATCTCATGCCAACGCAAGTATCAAAATAAGAAATCATGCGGTATTCACATTCATAGGCATACTCGACCACTATCACAATCAATACAAACTAAAGTCAATCAATTCTAATCTTGCATTCTTGTCCTAGGGTTCAAACATGCTCAAATTCCCACAATCTCGCGTTTTATTCAAAAAAAAAATTTATTCATGCAGAAATTTAAATAAAGCAAATAAAAGATAGAAAAGAGTTTCAAAACCCTTAAATCTTCATCCCCCAAACTTATTCGAAAGTCGGAGAGAATAAGTTTGAAAGTCAGATTCAGAGTTCGAAACTGTAACTGATTGTTGGCCTCAGACACCAACTTCTTATCTCCTTCCTCTTCCTCATCAGCCGGCGTGGACTAAGTCTGTTAGCACTCCTATCTCGACCGTAGCGAACATCATCTCGGCCGGGATGGAGCCTTCTTGTCGACCTCCATCTCGGTCGAAGTATTCCATGCCTCAGCTCTCTGTCTCGACCGTGGCAGACTCTGCCTCGGCCAAGACAGACTTCGAATATATATATATATATATATATATATATGTAAAAGTGAAATAACAGTACTAAACAAAAGAAATTCGAAAATACTAAAAAGAAAAGGAAAAATTTTAAGCACAATGGGTTACCTCCCATTCAGTGCCTTATTTACCATCGTGGCTCGACTCAGCTTCCAGCTCACCAAGGCGGTCGAGTCCAGACTTGTCGACCCCTTGAATCAATCATGAACACTTTCCAGTTTTGAATGATGGTGGTATACTCGGAAGGAGGCAGCTTAATTGCCGATTTCACTGACTCGTTTCCTTGTTCCCACCGGATGGCTTTTTCTTCTTTCTCCGGTGTCTCGCCATCTTCTTCCTCTTCTTCAGCAGTAGTGATCCGGTTGCACTCCCCTTTCCTCTTGTTCTTGTCAATGCAGAATGTGATACACTCTTCATTCCCCCTCAAGGTAATTTCTCCCTTCTTGCAGTCGATCAAGACACCAGCTGTGTCGAGGAACTCTCTTCCCAGGATCATTGGAGTGTTGGCATCTTCCTTCATCTCATGGACAACAAAATCTGTAGGAAAAATCAGATGACCAACTCGTATAAGAACATCTTCTACGATACCTTTAGGCTTGGACACAGATCGGTCCGCCATTTGGAGGGTAATTGTAGTCGTCCTCATCTCTCCAATTTCCAGCTTCTTGTAGATGGACCAGGGCATCAGGTTGATGCTCGCCCCGGTGTCACAAAGCACGTTCTGGAACTCTTTGCTTCCGATCTCGATAGGTATCGAGAAGCATCCTGGGTCAGACCTCTTGATCGGGATCTGCTTCTGTAGGAGTAAGCTGCATTCCTCGTGGATCTTCACAGTTTCGTTCTCCACGAACTGCTTCTTCTCGCTCATCAGCCTCCTTAGGAACTTCATGTATCCCGGTATTTCCCTGAGAGCTTCAACAAGAGGTATATTAATGTTCACCTTTTTAAGATTTTCAACAAAATTATTGAATTTAGAATCTTTCCTCTTTTTCGCGAATCTCTGTGGGAAAGGCATTGGAGGCACCGGATCAATTTTTCTTCCTTCCTTTTCCTTCTCTTTCTCGCCCTTCTTGGCCTTCTGTTTCGACCGAGATGTCTCGATCTCGGCCGTCCTGCTTTGCTTCTGCCCCGGCCATTCTCGGCTTGTCTCAGCTGGGCTGGCTTGCTCTATCACGGCCGGTTTACAGTCCGCCTCGGCCGTCCTGCTTCCCTCTTCCTCGACCAGGATGGAATCCATCTCGGCCGAGACAGAGCGGTCTTCCATGGGGTTTTCCTCCTCTGCTTCGTTCAATCCTTCTTCCGGGTTGCTCGGACCTTCTTATCTCCTTCCAGATCGAAGCGAGATGGCATTGACTGACTTCTCCCTTGCTGGATTTTTTTCTGTCATGCTCGGAAGTTGCCCCGGTTTGTGCTGATTTCCCAAGGTGGCGGAAATCTGGCTCAACTGGGTGTCTATCATCTGCAGATGCTTTGTCATCAGTTGCATGTGATTGGTCATCCTTTTCACCTCATTCTCCACCTTGCCGAATCTGTTGTCTGAGCTCTTTATGAATTTCTCGAGTGTTTCCTCTAGCACAGACTTCTTTTTCTCCACGATCTCTCCTCCAGTACCTACATCGAACTCAGGAGGAGGGTGCTCTGCGGTAGTGGGGTTAGCATAAGAAAAACAAGGGTGAGATCGCCCATGGTTGTAGTGATACCCCTGATTACCTCGGTAGTTATTGTGATAACCACCCCCTATGTAGTTTACCTCCGTATTCGCTGCTCCAGATGAACTGCTAGCTCCCCGGTTGATGTAGTCAGCCTATACCGGAACAATTGCCATGCTTGGCTCAGTAGGAATGGCAGCAACCTTTGTAGTCCCCAGCTTTTCAATTTCCTCTCGGAGCTTCTTCACCTCCGCTACCACATCGAATTCTGTCTTGGCCTCAACAGCTTTGACTGGAAGTTGTCTCTCAGTTGGCCACTGATGGCTGTTCAGTGCCATGTCTGCTAGAAGCCGCATACTTTCTGCTCCACTTTTCTTCATCAAGATCCCGCCAGCAGATGCATCCACCAATTCCTTCATGTAAGGATTCAGACCTTCGTAGAAGTGGCAGACCTGCATCTCGAGATCAATTCCATGTCCAGGGCAGAGTCGCAGGAGCTCCTTGTACCTCTTCCAGGCTTCATGCAGTGACTCATCATAGAGCTGCTTGAATGTGGTGACGGCAGCTTTCCTTTTCAACAACAGGCTCGGTGGGAAGTAGTTGGTGAAGAATGCTGCTCGTAGCTTCTCCCATGTCCCAATTTGGCTTTTATCAAGCCCAGCATACCAAGATCGCGCCTCGTCTATGAGTGAGAATGAGAACAATCTCATCCTGATGACGTCTTGGGGGACTCCATTCTACTTTATCGTGTCACACACCTCTATGAATTGGTTGAGGTGGGCATACGGATCCTCTACGGCTCTCCCCCCAAACTGGTTCTGCTGCACCATCTGTATCAGCCCTGTGCGCAGCTCAAAATTGTTGGCGTTGATGCCAATCCTGAATCCTGCTTCCTCCTGTTGTGGTAAAAATTGGTCTAGAATAGACCTCTGTGGCACTATCACCTGTCTGTTGTTCAGCTCCGCCAGTCTTGCGGCTTGCTCGGCTTGGGTAGCTTGGGCTGCAAGAAGTTGCGCCCTCAGTTGCTGTACCTCATCCACGAACTGCCTCTGCTCCTCCGGTGTCATGTTCTGCAGAGGGGCTTCCTGATTGTTCTCTTCCATGTCTAGGTTCACCCTCTTTCCCTTCTTTCTGATGTTTCTGCAGGCTGCTTCGATCTCTGGTATAACGGGCTCGAGTGTTTTCCCTTTGCTCCGTGTGTTCATGCACCTGCACAAAAATCGAGAAAAAGATCAGGCTGTCACGGCCGTGATAATACGTATCTCGACCAGGATGGAAGTTTTCATCTCGGTCGGTATGAGATTCAACTCGGCCGGGATAAAAATTCATCTCGACCGTGGTGGGACTCACCTCGGCCGAGACAGACACGACTCAGAAAAACTCACGCACGTGAAAAACAGAACTGACTCGAAAATTAACAAAAATTAAGAAAATACAACCCAATCCAGAAGTTCTTCAACTTTCCAGTAATGACTCGCCGTCTGACCATCCCCGGCAACGGCGCCAATTTGATCGATGCTAAATGTGCATACAAATTATAGCATATGACAAATAAATTTATAAAACCCAAAGGTTGTCGAACCCACATGGATAGTGCTACGAAGGGAAATCGTATACTGGATATAGTTTTTGAAACTTTTGTTTGGGTAAATCAATTCAAAAGGTTTTGGTTTTTCAAAACAAGGAAATTAAAGGGAT
This sequence comes from Plectranthus barbatus, assembly GCA_026898455.1. NCBI lineage: Eukaryota > Viridiplantae > Streptophyta > Magnoliopsida > Lamiales > Lamiaceae > Plectranthus > Plectranthus barbatus. Next base: position 81,726 of record JAPKLW010000777.1, read on the forward strand.
AAAAACAAATATTAAAAAGCACAGATTCCAGGAAAATCTACCAACCTGATCAACATGCAAGAAACAAATATTCAAACCCAGAAAAGATATTTTTGGTGGAAAATCTGTTAATGTGGAATTAATTCCTTGGTCGGGCAATTAATCCTAAATTACTAACTAGTGGTTATCTCCTCTCGGTCTCAAACACACAAAGTTGATCAATTTCATAAAAATCCAGATTAATCCTACAATTGAAATCTTCTTGGTCGGACAGATTATCAAAAGTATTAAACCCTAACTTCCTGTTACTAACCTTCACCTCTCGGTCCTTCGATTAATTAACTGAAACCTACCTCAATCTTCATCTCTCGATCCTTCGATGAGAATAGATTTTAATTAAAAACATAGGATTTAAACCAATAAAGGGTTTGAATTATTGAATCAAAACATGTATCACAGATAGAGAAACCCTAGAACCTGTTTAGGGTTCTAGCCTAACATATTGAAAGTAAACATTGCAGGGAAAAATAAAGATTGCATTAAAAAGTAAAGGTTCAACAAATAAAAGTAAAGAGGAATTCTAAAGAAAGCAGAAAATTAAAGTAAAACAATATAGGAAAATAAAATAAGTGAAGACTTAAAAGATAAAAAGAAGGCTTAAAACTCTGAGCTATTGAAGAGTTTATATAGTAGTAGGGTTGAGGCCTTGGATGGATATCTTCAAAAGGTATGATTGATTGCTTCCAAATTGATGTATATCTAGTTCCCCAAGCAATTCTCGCCCAAAATATATGAAAATTTCGCCAAATCTCGCCAAAACAGTCTGTCTCGGCCGAGATGGACCTTGCCACGGCCGAGATGGATAATTCAGCCCGGCCGAGATGGATTTGATTTTGGTCGAAACAGAGACGTTTCGCCACTTCCGACCCTTCTGCGCAGTCTCACGGTTTTGGCCATAACTTTTGCATCCAAACTTCTATTGATCCGATTCTAGTTGCGTTGGAAAGTTAACTCAAAGATCTTTCAAATAACATGCGCCATTAGCTCAGATTCCATTGGTGGAAGAAGTAGTGACTGTTTCTTTGAACATCTGCTGGTTTCGGAACGGGTTCTCCATTGGATTTGGCCTAAAACCTGCGAAATATTACCATGGCAAGCATAATACCCTCTAATATACACTCATGCTCAGTTTATTCAAGAAAATACATTAAAATGCATAAAAGAAAAGAAAAACAATGCGATAAGAGAGTAGAAAAACGAGCTTATCAAGAAGCAGTGGCAAATAAATTTGTAAACCCTAAGGTTATCGATCCAGGGGAATTGTGTGGCGAAACTATCCTATATACTAGCTATGATCCTAAGATTCATTGTTTGAGGGATCCAAAATCTGGGTTTTATAAAAGTAAAGATGACAATGCTGAAAATTAAAGTAGTTTTGAAAAAAAATTTAAAGGAACACAGATTCTAGGGAAGAATTGTTATTATGGATGACATGTACGAATCAATTAATTTAAATTAATCGTCACCTCTCGGTCCTTGAATTAATCTAGAATTATAGAATAAACACAGGAATCATGAACCTAATTAATTAATCCTAACATGCATCCATAATAATATCAACCCCTAGAACCCACTAGGGTTTTTAGCCACTCATCGCAGATAGAAATCCAAAAGAAAACATATTAAATTGGATAAACATAAAGAACTTACAAGAAAATAAAAGGGTTTCGTGTTTCCCAAGTCTCCAAACTCTCAAAACCAAATTGTAGAACGAAAATATGAAAAGAAATGCTGAAAATCGAATTTAGTAGGCTATTTATAGGGGTGGATATGTATCCTATCAAATCTAGGGCTAAAGATATGAATAAATCCAATTTTTATCAGATTTCCGCTCCAGCAGACAGCCTCGCGTCGATCGTGGCTGATCCATGTCGATCGACGTGGCTTCCTGGTCGGCGTCGATTGATGCTGATTGGCGTCTGTCGACGTAGCTTCTCGCCCTTTCTGCGCGGTCTCACGGTTTTGGCCATAACTTCCTCCTCCGAACTCCGATTGACCCGATTCCAGTTGCGTTGGAGAGCTAACTCAAAGCATCATCCATTTCCATGTGCCAATAGCCCGAATTCCTCTTGTGGAAGAAATCTCCCCTGCTACTCTTACACGTCACTGCTTTCGGAACGGCTTTCTCGTGAACTTAGGCCTAAAACCCTACAAAAACACCAAAATGCGCATAATACCACCTAATATAGACTCATGCATAGAATATATATATATAAACTCAATAAAACTTCATAAAATAGTAGAAAATAATATAGATAAGCGAGTAAAATAATGAGCTTATCAAACCCCCCAAACTTGAACGTTTGATTTTCCTCAATCAATAGGCAAGAAAGAAATCAAAAGGTCATGCGATTAAAGTGCAATACCTCACAAGATTCATCAATGTCAAGGGTCAAAAACCCACTACACACAAGCAATTTGAAAGAGACGGAAAATTCATCAACAGTGGAAGAACTCACAGGAAGTGTATCGCTCAACTCTTAAGTGTTTAAGGTATAGATGAAAGCACTCAACAACATGTATGAAGAAATTTCTACCATAGGCTTGCTAATTTTCTAATATCTCCACTGCTAGAATGTGCACACAAGTCTAGAATCAAAAAGGACTTTCATTAGGTTGTAATGTAGGCTTTTTGTGAAAGGTAGGGAAATATGGCCAAGTGACTAAAATCAATCAAGTTGTACTTCCTCAATCAATCCAAACCACCTTCTATTCATCATCCACCTCATCTCCTCAAATATATCAACAAATAGACAACCTCTTTTTTTTCTAGCTCATTTTGAATCTCTTATGCTCTTTACATAATTTTTTTTGTATTCTTTTCTTTTCAGAGAGCTTATGAAAATTCTAATTATTTCTTTGAGCTTTTTTTCACACATCTTTTCACCACTAAGTTATATTTTCTTATCTCCATCTCACAATCATTCCACCCCATATACCACAACTCCAGACATGAGCGAAACCAATACTTCTTCTTAATCTCATAGACAAGGAAAGAAAAATTTTGTATAGGCTCAAAAGTGGCTAACTAGGGAAAATTCAATGTGAAGGGACAGTGTTTAGGGAATTGGGCTATCAAAGATGGCCTAAGATCATCTCCTAAACTTGTGCACACTATGCAGTCTCAACACAGAAAATAGGCAAGTTCTAGAGAAATAAAAACACACATGTGAATCTCACATCAAACAAATCAAAGGCTCAAAATTCTCACACAAGGGTTCAAAATTTTTCTTCCACAATCAATTTCAAATCAGCTCAATCATCATGCAAGCATAAGTGTCAAATCAATCCTATCATGCGGTATTCTACATTCATAGGCATCTAACCACAATCACAATCAACTCAAACTCAACCCTCAATCGATTCAACTCTCACAATCTCATTCGGGTTATTTCAAAACTCAAAAAAATTTCCCCACAAAATAGAATAAACTTAAAAATTAAGACAAAAATTAAATACGGAAAGCAGAATAAATAAAAGATAGAACGTTCCATCTCTTGTCCACATCCCCCAAACTTATTTCCAACTCGAAGAGTGGAATAAGTTTGAGAATCAGACAAAAGAGAGAACGATACCTGGTAATGGATCTCAGACATCCACTTTTTATCCCTCGGAGTCTTCGGATATTGCTCGGCGTGAATTGTTGCAGCTGGCACTTCGCGTCGATTGATGTGAAGCCTTCTTGCCGATCCTGTTGAGGATCGAAGTGTATCACGCCAGGCTGCTCGGCGTCGATCGACGTCGAACTGATCTCCAGAACTTTTTTTTTTACTGAAAAACAATTGTTAATGAAAAATAAAAGAAATTCGAAATAATTAAAAACAAAAATTAAAAATAAAACATGTAAAAGGTTGGGTTACCTCCCAACAAGTGCTTGTTTTAACGTCGCAGTTCGACGATACCTCAAATCACCGCCAAAGAGGTCGGGTCCAGACTCGCCGGCCTTTGGCATCCACCATGTAAACCTTACGATCCTTGATAATGGTGGTGAGCTCAGAAAAAGGCGCCGCAGTAGACAGATTCACCCCTCCGTTTCCTCGCTCCCATTCGATGGCAGCTGCTTCTTCCTCTTCAGATTCATCTCCTTCTTCAGTAGTGGAGACCTTATTGCACTCCGCTTTCCTCTTTCTCTTGTCGATCACAAAGGTGATCTTCTCATCGTTTGTTCGGAGTGTGATCTTGCCGCCTCGACAGTCAATGAGAGCGGCGCTAGTGTCGAGAAACTCACGCCCCAATATCATGGGCATGGTCTCGTCCTCTTTTATCTCGTGCACCATAAAATTTGTAGGAAAAATGAGATGGCCCACACGAATGAGCACATCCTCTAGTATACCTTTCGGACGGGACACAGACCGGTCCGCCATCTGCAGGGTGATCGTCGTGGGCCTCATCTCTCTGATGTTGAGACGTTTGTAGATGGAGTACGGCATCAGGTAGATACTGGCCCCAGTATCGCAAAGTACTCTCTCAAACGTGTGTCCCCCAATCTCAACCGGAATAGAAAAGCATCCAGGATCGCTTCTCTTGATGGGTATCTGCTTTTGAAGTAGCAGGCTGCACTGCTCGTGGATCTTCACCGTCTCGTTCTCCACGAATTGTTTCTTTCCACTCATCAATTTCTGGAGGTACTTCATGTACCCCGGGATTTCTTTCAGTGCTTTGATCAGCGGGATGTTGATGTTGACCTTCTTCAGGTTCTCCACAAATCTGGAGAACTTCTCGTCCTCTTTCTGCTTCGCGGACTTTGTGGGAATAGCAAAGGAGGGGGTTGATCTTCAGACTGCTTCAACTTTTTGGCTGGAACAGACTTTGGCATCGATCGATGTAGGGTAGCGTCGATCGATGGGCCTCTGTCTTCTGCGTCGATCGATGAGGATGGTGCATCAATCGACGTGGACTCATCTCCTGTGCATTTTTGCTCCTTTTTGCCTCCAGAATCATCTACAGCCATCTCGAGACCCTTGTAGCTCGTCCCAGACCTCAGAGTAACAGCTTTGCAGTCCTTTTGGGCTTTTGGGTTCACCTCCGTTGTGCTCGGAAGCTGTCCAGGCTTGTGTTGGTTGCTGATTGTGGTGGCAATCTGGCCCATTTGTGTGTCCATCATCTGAAGATGTTTCGTCATCAGCTGCATGTGGTTGGCCATTCCCTTCACCTCGGTTTCTACTTTCCCAAACCGGTTATCCTAGCTCTTGATGAATTTCTCGAGCGTCTCCTCTAGAACGGATTTCTTCCTTTCCACGATCTCTCCTCCAGTACCTGCATCAAAACCAGGTGGAGGGTGTTCTGCAGCAGAAGGGTTAGCATAGGAAAAACCAGGGTGAGATCGCCCATGGTTGTACTGATACCCCTGATTGCCTCGGTAGTTATTGTGATAACCACCGCCAATGTAGTTCACCTCCGTACTGGCAGTTTCAGACGAACTGCTTGCACCCCTGTTGATGTAGTCAGCCTCCACGGGTACTATGGCCATGCTTGGCTCTGCAACAGCTGCAACTTGTGATGTGCCCAATTTTTCAATCTCCTCCCGGAGCTTTTTCACCTCAGCGACCATGTCGAATTCTGGCTTTGTCTCGACTGCTTTGATTGGTAGCTGCCTATCAGTTGGCCATTGGTGGCTATTCAGCGCCATGTCTGCCAGCAACTTCATACTTTCTGCACCACTCTTCTTCATCAGTATACCACAAGCAGATGCATCAACCAACTCCTTCATGTGAGGATTCAAACCCTCATAAAAATGACACACTTGAATCTCCAGATCGATGCCATGTCCAAGACAGAGTCGTAGAAGCTCTTTGTATCTCTTCCAGGCCTCGTAGAGTGACTCATCATACATCTGCTTGAAAGTAGTAATGGCAGCTTTTCTCTTCAGCAGCAGGCTCGGTGGGAAGTAGTTGGTAAGGAACTCTGCTCGAAGCTCCTCCCATGTCCCAATTTGGCTCTTATCCAGTCCAGCAAACCAAGACCGTGCCTCGTCTCTGAGAGAGAATGAGAACAGTCTCATTCTGATCACATCTTGGGTTACTCCGTTCTGCTTCACCGTGTTACACACCTCAATGAATTGGTTGAGGTGGGTATATGGATCTTCTACAGCTCTTCCCCCAAACTGGTTTTGCTGCACCATCTGAATAAGGCCTGTGCGCAGCTCAAAGTTGTTGGCATCAATGCCAACTCTGAATCCGGCCTCCGCTTGCTGTGGAAGAAATCGATCCAAGATGGATCTCTGAGGAACCACAATCTGCCTGTTGTTCAACTCTGCCAGTCTTGCGGCTTGCTCTGCCTGAGTAGCCTGGGCTGCTTGTAGTTGTGCTCTCAGCTGCTGTACTTCATTCACAAATTGCCTCTGCTCCTCGGGAGTCATATTTTGCAGAGGTGCTTCAGGATTCTCAGCCATCTCTCGTTGTTTTTCTTTTCCTTTCTTTTTGATTTTCCTGCAGGTTGCTTCAATTTCAGGGACAAAGGCTTCGAGTATTTTTCCTTTGGCTCGTGTGTTCATGCACCTGCACAGGAAATAGGTAAATATCAGTTTAGCATCGATCGACGTGGATGTCCGTCGATAAATGCAGCAAAGTGATCAACGTCGATCGACGCAAGGTGGCGTCGATCGACGCGAGACACAGACTCGAAAACTCACACACGCACACGTACATAAAAAAATAAAACTCAATACAGCAAATCCTAGAACGAACTAGTAACAAGATAAAATCTAACAATTCCCCGGCAACGACGCTAATTTGATCACTAATATTTCTACCAGATTAATTATAGAAACAGTGGCAAATAAATTTGTAAACCCTAAGGTTATCAATCTAGGGGAATTGTGTGGGGAAACTATCCTATATACTAGCTATGATCTTAAGATTCATTGTTTGAGGGATCCAAAATCAGGGTTTTATAAAAGTAAAGATGACAATGCTGAAAATTAAAGTAGTTTTGAAAGCAATTTTAGAGGAACACAGATTCTAGGGAAGAATTCTTATTATGGATGACATGTAGGAATCAATTAATTTAACAGGTGGAATACTGCAACAATGCTATATTTCCTTGTTTGGCAAATATAACCTAGATTACTAACTAGTGACTATCTCCGCTCGGTCTCAAAGTACACCAAATTAGTCAATTTGATAAGCAAATCAGTTCAATTCTTACAGTCTAGTACATATGTTTGGATAGTGTAGATTGTATCATGCATTCCTATTCCCACTATTAATATTCACCTCTCGGTCCTTCTATCAATAGCTAGACATCTAAATTAATCGTCACCTCTCGGTCCTTGAATTAATCTAGAATTATAGAATAAACACAGGAATCATGAACATAATTAATTAATCCTAACATGCATCCATAATAATATCAACCCCTAGAACCCGCTAGGGTTTCTAGCCACTCATCGAAGATAGAAATCCAAAAGAAAACATATTAAATTGCATAAACATAAAGAACTTACAAGAAAATAGGGTTTCGTGTTTCCCAAGTCTCCAAACTCTCAAAACCAAATTGTAGAACGAAAATATGAAAAGGAATGCTGAAAAATCGAATTTAGTAGGCTATTTATAGGGGTGGATATGTATCCTATCAAATCTAGGGCTAAAGATATGAATACATCCGATTTTTATCAGATTTCCGCTCCAGCAGACAGCCTCGCGTCGATCGTGGCTGATCTATGTCGATCGACGTGGCTTCCTGGTCGGCATCGATCGATGCTGATTGGCGTCTGTCGATGTAGCTTCTCGCACCTTCTGTGCGGTCTCACGGTTTTGGCCATAACTTCCTCCTCCGAACTCCGATTGACCCGATTCCAGTTGCGTTGGAGAGCTAACTCAAAGAATCATCCATTTCCATGTGCCAATAGCCTAAATTCCTCTTGTGGAAGAAATATCCACTGCTACTCTTACACGTCACTGCTTTCGGAACGGCTTTCTCGTGAACTTAGGCCTAAAACCGTACAAAAATATCAAAATGCGCATAATACCACCTAATATAGACTCTGCATAGAATATATATATAAACTCAATAAAACTTCATAAAATAGTAGAAAATAATATAGATAAGCGAGTAAAATAATGAGCTTATCAGCGCCCCTCTCTCTCTTTAGGTTTAGGGTTTTTCAACTGTGTTACAACTTATGAGTGAGAGCTGTGTATTTATAGAGCTAGGGTTGTAAACCCTATTGGGCTCTTGGGCTCAATTCAGCACACTTTCCTTGGGCCAGACCTGGGACCTAATGCAAATAATAAAATGGGCTTATAAATTAATTAATTCCCATGTTGACACAATTAATTAATTAATATTAATCCTTTTTCACCACAGAATTAATACTGACCTACCCCTTTTTTACCACGTTATGAGAACGGGCTGCATTAATTGAGAATCCCCATATTTAAGATTACCGGACATCCATTAATTAATCGGAGCCTCTGACAAGCTCTAACTAATATTAATTAATATCTTATAATTCCTGAGTAATACCACTCAATCCTTATCACTCGTGCCTGAACTTAATCAGCCTGCAGGACTTTATCACGATGAATGTTATTGAGCTCATCAGGGAATGTCTCCATCCTATTACTCGGATATGGTTACCTAAACCCAGTCTCTGGCGGTAGTATACGAATTGCTGTTTCCCAAGATGCGGATATACGAGCACGTTACTCAGGCTCTCCACCATGGAAAGTCAAAGCAACAATCAACCCGTGCAAACCCCTGAACCTTCGTTAGGGTTTGGACTCAATCAATATAACGAGATCTTGTATTTGTTGACGTCAGATAGACGAATACATCTCAATGCGGTCCATCAATACGCCACCTCTGCGTACCAGCATGTCAAGTAACCAAGACAGATTACTTATTCCGACGATGCCACAGCCATTCGGACAGACGTATCCTCATACGCTGTCTCGACTGTGATCAGGTTTATGTCTCACTAGGTCAAGTGATCATACTGTCTTCTGCGATCTACAACACACCGTATGATCGTCCCTATCGGTGAGACAAGAGTATACCATTGTTCATACACGTAAGATTGTTAACAGATAGGAGAAATAAACCGTCGTATACTCATTATAATAAATGCTTTCAGTATACAAAACCCATCAATCTCCCACTTATACTCAAAGTATAACTAAGCTATTACAGAGTATACAGTCCGTCTATCTAGTCTGCTGTCTCTTTAACCATTGTCAGTGGTCGGCATCCACCTCAGATCCAGCTCACGAATATGTATTTCGTAAACTTTCTGCGGCAAGCTCTTTGTAAATGGATCAGCAAGATTGTCAGCAGTGTCAATCTTCTTAATTTGCACATCGCCCCTCGATACGATTTCTCGTATGATATGGTACTTTCTCTCTATGTGTTTGCTTGCCCTGTGAGACCGCGGTTCCTTTTAGTTTGCCACTGCACCAGAGTTATCACAATAAATTGTGATGCTCCTCGGCAAACTCGGAATCACACCCAACTCTTAAAGGTAGTTCCTGAGCCATACCCCCTCTTTCGAGTCGTCGGGGGTGGCGACATATTCCACCTCCATGTTGGAGTCAGCAATGCATTCCTGCTTTGAGCTCCTCCAAGATACAGCTCCACCTCCCAGGGTAAACACATATCCTGAGGTCGATTTCTTCTCATCCTGGTCCCCTTGGAAATCCGAGTCTGTATAACCCACAGGGCACAAATCCTCACTTTGATAAACTAGGCAGTAATTCCTAGTTCTTTTCAAGTACTTGAGGATGTGTTTTACAACAGTCTAGTGTGCCTGTCTAGGGTTAGACTGATATCTTGCTACCATGCCAACGACATAACAGATATCTGGCCTGGTACACATCATCGCATACATGAGGCTACCCACCGCCGAAGCGTATGGTACAAGACTCATCTCATTTTTCTCCCGTTGTGTCTGAGGACACTGCCCACTAGGAAGATGAACGCCATGTCTGAAAGGTAGCTAGCATTTCTTGGCGAGTTGCATGCTGAACCGGGCTATCACAGTATCCACATAGGATGCCTGGGATAAGCTCAACATTCTTCTCTTACGATCTCATAAGACCTTAATCCCAAGAATGTAGCCAGCTTTTCCCAGATCCTTCATTTGGAACTGTTCGGATAATCAAGCCTTGATTTTCGACATCACTCCCTCGTTGTTTCCAAATAGGAGTATGTCATCAATGTATAATGCAAGGAAGACCACACTCCCACTGACACAAAGTCAGTAAACACAACTTTCATTTTCCAACTGTTCAAATCCATAGGATTTAATCACATCGTTCAAACGTAAGTTCCACGACCTTGAAGCTTGCTTAAGTCCATACAAGGACTTCCTAAGCTTCCAGACAAGATGTTCTTTGCCCTTGCTTATGTAACCCTTGGTTTGCTGCATATAGATGTCCCTACCTTCTTCAAGGTAACCGTTTTGAAAAGCGGTTTTAACATCCATCTGCCAGATCTCGAGGTCCATATGCGCAGCTATGGCAAGGAGTATCCGGATGGATTTGAGCATGGCTATGGTTGAAAAGGTTTTGTCATAGTCAATGCCCTCTTTCTGACTATAACCCCTTTTCACCAGCCTGGCTTTAAAAGCCGTGATCTTTCCATCCGCCCCTTTCTTTCTCTTGTATACCCATTTGCACCCTATGGCCCTAAAGTCATCCGCTAAATCAGTTTTCTGGTATACATCCATAGCAGTTATGGATTCAATTTCAGAATCCATGGCGACACGCCATTTGGAAACATCCTTGTCCTGCACTGCCTCTTCGTAAGTCAGTGGGTCAGAGCCATCATGTCCGTCTTCCGGGCTCAAGTTCGAAGACTCACCCACAAACATGTACCTTTTCGGCTGGAAAATAACTCTCCCACTACGACGAGGCATCGGTGCAGTGTCGGTAGTAGGTGCAATAACTTGTGGTCCTGCACCTTGCACTGAAGAACGTGTCTGTGGTGCTGTACCTCTACAGGTACACCCACATCTACACGTTCCCCTTCCCTTGGAATTGCATTCTCGTTCTCAATTTCTTGAAGAACAATATCACTCCTTGACTTGTGATTACTCACATACTCGTCCTCCAAGAATCTAGCGTTGGTGAAAACAACAACTCTTTGACTCTCAGTACAGTAAAAGTAACCACCTTTCTTTTCCTGGGATACCATATAAACATCATTACTTTTGACATGCTTTCTAACTTATCAGGTTCCTTCGATAGTACGTGTGCCGGACAGCCCCATACTCTAAACTTGCACAAACTAGGTTTGCGACAAAGGAAAAGCTCAGAAGGCGTCTTAGGAACTGATTTAAAAGGCACCACATTTAGCATGTAAGCTGCTGTCTCCAATGCGTAGCCCCAAAACAAAATTGGTAAGTTTGCATAACTCATCATTGATCTTACCATCTCTAGAAGAGACCTATTTCTTCTTTCAGCGACACCGTTTTGCTGGGGAGTACCCGGTGCAGTCCACTGGGATGTAATCCCATTTTTCTGACAAATACTGCAGGAACTCGTTACTGAGGTATTCGCCACCGCGGTCAGATCGCAGTGACTTGATAGTTTTCCCGACCTTCTTTTCTACTTCAACCTTGAACTTTTTGAATTTCTCAAAGCATTCAGACTTGTAGCGAAGCAAGTAAACGTATCAGTACCTTGAGTAATCATCAATGAAAGTGACGAAGTACTCGTACCCTCCATGAGCCTGCATGGACATCGGTCCACACAAGTCAGAATGGATCAATTCCAACACTTCCTCTGCTCGAGACTGACTAGCCTTGAAAGGCCTAGTTGACATCTTGCTCTCGATACAAGATTCGTAGACTTGATAAGGTTACAGCCCGAACTAAGTCCAATGTACCGTCATCTGCAAGTCTTTGTATCCGCTTCAAGCTGATGTGACCTAGTCTCAAGTGCCAGAGATATGTAAGATCCTCATCAGAAGAATTAAGTTTTCTCTTTTGAGGATTATCAATTACGAATAAATTACATGCAATACTTGAGGACATATTTGATCGAAGTAACATAGAGATTGTAAATCAACATCCCATAACAGATAACATTGTTATTACCAATTATAAAATCATAAATAACAAATATCCATAAAAGTTGATAAAATTTGTCCTGCCGATAAACCATGGCCCACAAATAAACTCTCAAATGTACTTAATTCATCAAAACATAAAGAAAAGAAAACTCCATGAAGCTCCATCATAAAACGTTGCCTTCATCCAGTTTGGTATCTTCTTACCATCACTCACTAGCCTTGTCGGCACGGTCCCCTGCAAAGTACAACAACATGATCAACAAGTTAGTGCTTACAGCTCTAGAAGAGCAACAACGGACTCTAATCATGCTTACAATTATACATGCAAATGGCATACCTTGTCTAGCTTTGTTGGCTTGACAATCTTTCCTCCAATGTCCTTTCTTACCACACCTGAAGCACCTGTCCCTGTCAGTCGCCACCTTAGGCTTTTTCCCAGCCCCACCATCCTTCACAGGTGTCTTCTTGGCCCATTTCTTAATCCCTTTCTTCCGCTTCATACTTTTCGGTACAAGAGAGAGATTACCAGAAGTGGCCAAGGCAACCTTCTGAGGGTTCATGACCGATTCCGCTGCCATCAAGTCATTGAGTAACTCGTTAAGAGTATACTCTTTCTTGTTCATGACAAAATTCAGCCTAAACTCTCAAAGGACTTGGGTAGAGAGTTCAGTATGATATCGACCTTAGCCTCAGCGTCGATACCTCCACCATGCACAGTTAGTTCATCCATGAGGTGAGTCATGGTGACTACGTGCTCTCTCACTGAGGTGCCATCAGTCATTTTCTTACTCACGATTTCTCTCATGAGATTGAACCTGACGGCTCTATCAGTTTCCCCATAGGTTGCCTCCAGACTCGTCATGATGTCATAGGCATCCCTATGGTGCTGATGTTGCTGCTGTAAGACTTTCGACATAGTTGTCACCATGTAGAACTTGACTACATTGTTTGATTTCTCCCACTTGTTATAAAAGTTTATATCCATTTGACTGGATTCAACAGTTGGCACTTCGGGACAAAGTACTTGCAGAACGAACATATGTTCTTCTGCAATCAGGAGGTACTCGAGATTGCGATTCCATTCCAGGAAGTTTGGACCAGTTCGAGTGTTTTGTGCGAGAATATTGATGACATTAGACATAGACATATCTGAAACAATAAAGAATCTTAAATAAGAACATACACGTAGAACTTCGAAAACAAATGCATTGAAAACCTTTTAATAAATCAAATACAAATGTTTTCCACTAATTGCCCAAGAGTTCCCACCGCAAGCTACACTCGTAGACGTTTACGATGTCACCCTCAACCAGAGCTGCGTGTTTTAAGCCCCAATCCATTTAATTTCACTACCATGTCAGGAAGCTTTTGACACTAGAAATTAATAATTAGTGAAAACCTTAGACCAAGCCATCTCTCAAGAACAGGGATGCAATTCTTGTATTATATTCTAGGATGCTTCTAAGCAATTAACCACAAATTTAACTCCGGCCAAAAGAGACAGTTTAGCATGGCACGTAACCATACCGCAAAACCCTTAAAGCTTTTGTTATCTATAATTTAAATCAATCCTAGAATACTTGTGAAAGAGATCTACGCAAGCTACACTCGTAGACGTTTACGCAAAACCCTCCCACTATTCACATGATTTAAATTGTTTGTCTAGAAATCCCAACAACCGTACCCATGAACCTCTAGGAACTAGCAAGCTACACTCGTAGACGTTTACTAGAATGAGAGATGCACTTACAGCCTAGGACCGCTTTGTGGAGGTCTATTGATTTTAATTAAAAAATCTGCTTAGTATTTTTCTTTTAAAAGGTTTCTTATATGCGCACACATAATTTCTTTGTTATTATATTTTCCAATTTTTTGCATGTAATTAAACAAGCCCAAAAATTCCCAAAATATAATCCAACAAAAGAAATTAATCACATAAGCATGCTTGGAAAGCTGTAAATAATAAAAGCGATAAAACATGCTTTTCCTATTATCTACACAGGCTTAAATAGCGCACATAATAAATCACATATCATACAAGGACAATTAAGGCAAACAAAAATTCCTCGTGGCCCCACAAAAATAGAAAAATAAATCCTATCTATTAAAATTTGAAATTTGAATCCATTTGGATAGATACAAATCTTTTCAAATCATCAAGGGCCTTCAAATCTTCAACCACCAAATCTTTTGGGATTTAGGCCTTTGTCATATGATGATTTGCCCTAACCCTAATGCAAACCCTAGGGTTTACAGGATTGCACAAACCACCAAAACACGACCCACCGCGACGGAACAGCATCAGCCGACGACGACTACCGCTGCCGCGTGCAGGCCACGCACGCCGTGCCTGGCTGCTGCCCACACATTTGCCGTGTGGTGCACCATCGGCCGCCGTCGGCCGCCGTCGTCCTCCGTCGGCCCTGCGTCAGCTCTGTCTTTGTTCTTCGTCCTCGACCCGTCCAATTAAATAATTTTGAAAATTACAGAATCTATTCTATTACAATTTTCAATTCTACACTAATCACGGATTTTCTCGTGATTTTACAAAATTAATTCAGCCCTACACAGACAAACCACCACGGGCTGAATTACACGGGTTACCACGAGGAACAAAAACCAACATCCACAAAATAATAAATTCATACATGCATATCGAATTTAATTATGCACAAAAGAGCCATAAATCAGAAACCTAGCTTTGATACCTGTTGAGCCTCGGTCGTCGACCCTGAAGGAACGACCAATGAACAAGACAAATCCAGGCTAGTTTGACGAACAAGACAACTCCAGGCCAGTTCAACGGACAGGCGACGGTTGATCTTCGGCAGGAATGCTAACGGTCCCCAACCTTCCCTATTCTATCATTAGTCATCGGCTATAAATATTTTAACCGCTAGAGCTCATTATTGAGCGTCATTACACCCATTTATTTTAGAAAATGTAACTATTATAAGAGAGGGAAAAAGAGATGGTAAAAGGTGGAGTTTTCTTGGTCTCTTAGGGAAAAACCATCAGGGATAAGAAAAACCTTCAATTTCCATCGTCCCTTTTCTATTTTTCAATAGAAAATTTTCCATTCTTTTTTAGTATTCAATCTTACTAAATTTCGTGCATCAACAATTGGCGCCGTCTGTGGGAAAACATTCGAAAGAAAGGATAGAATGGAAGATTCACACAAAATCTCAAAAAAAAAAAAGACCCCTAAATTTTTCCGTCGCCAACCGCACCTCCACAATTCCCCCACGCGACTGCAGTTCGGTTCGCCGTTGCGCTGCCCGTGCCTGCGGTGGGCTGTAGCTGCCCCCTCCACCGAAAAATTGATATGGGCTGATGCTGCCCCCTCCACCAGAAAATCGATATATCACACAGGGAATCAGTACGGGCAAATCAGTAGACAACCGCCATCGATGGCTGTGTCGAACCAGATGGCGCGGCATTTAATGGGGTAGCTTCTGTCCACCGGCATGGAATGAGAAGAAAACAACACCGTAATGGTATTCGTGGTCCGCCAGTACGGACCCAGCCACTTGTTCTGCATGAAGCGATGCTTGCTCCCAGTGGAAGATGGAGGCCTCTGTTCTTCAGCGATCGCTTCGTTGCGTCGCTCACCGCCTTCAAAATCTTCTTCAGATCGTCGACTCTCCCGACGAAGACTCTAGGCAGCAACTGAAGTAGCTGCTCGTAGGAGTTGATTGGCCGCGCGATCTCAAATTCCGACGTGAAGTCTAGATCGACAAAGTACCGCACCAGCGACAGACCCCACCATTGCTCGAGAATCACCACATACAGCACACCAGGGAGTCTCATTTTCTATATTCTTCTAAAATTGGTATCGATTGTTCTTATGTTCAACAGAGACAATACTTAGTTTTTGGTCAACATGTGAATATTTTTTGATGCAATATCTTTTTGGTGATTTGCTAGATATAATATGAGACATAAACGATTGCACTTTCTTGGAATATTTGGGGATGTGGTAGTCTCATAATTTATGTAGATTTACGTTTTATGTTGTTAGTCCTTTTGTAATGTTTTTATTTCAAAGGAATTGCATGTTCGCCATAAGTCATATGAATTCTATGTCTTATCTATTATTTTTCCTTTTGTAAATAATTATTGTTAACTAAAAAACATGCCAAAAACCTAACTTGTTTAGATTGTTTGCAAGTGAAGTTTCTTCATGACAATATAGTCAAGGAACTATGTTTTGTGTTATTTATTATGGGCTAGAGTTTATGTGCCCTTAATCTGTAGTATCTTTTCAATTGAGTTATATGTTGTTTCGTTGCTGGCTAATCAAATGATGTGCGTGAAATCAACTTTGCCTTGATTGTTACATAACTATATACATGTTCATTTCTCCAACAAGTTAAGTTGCGTTACTGTCAGACGAAAAAGAAAATTATTACCACATGTAACTTAGTAAATTGAATGCTATATTCGAGTAAGACTCTTTATGCAATACTAAAGTCTCTTTGCTTTCTATTTTGCATGGTCGCTCGGGTGAACCACAAAGAATATCACAGTTGGGGGCTTGGGGGCTCAACAATGAGCAATTTAAAAAAGAAAAAGAGAGTCAGATATTACGATCTTGATCCATCGAATCATTCTCATCTTTATCCGATGTACAAACTCGCAAAGCTGCGAGGTTGAGTTCGACGAACTCGGTCGAACCAAATCTTTTTAAGTAAAGCCATAGCAAGAATCTTTAAACCGACAATATCTCTCAGGGGTAGGGGTGAAAATAGGCCAGGCTACCCGACAGGGGCCTACGGCCCAACCTACTAAATGCCTACACAGGCTCGGCCTATCTCGTAAAAAGGCCAGGCTTGGGCTTCTTTAATGGCCTATATAATTAAACATGCTTAGGCTCGGGCTTCAAATCCGGCCTTTCAAGCCTAACAGGCCGGCCTATTTTAATAGTATATTATATAATTATTAGATATATTTATTATTCTATAAAACAATTAAATTCATAATTTAATACAACTTCAATATTTATACTTGTAGTTTATATTCTAAAGTCCGAATTAGATTCAAGAATTCATTTCAAGTTTGAAATAGATTTACATAGTTTCTCTTATTTTTATTAAGTTATAATATATATATATATATATATATATATATATATATATAATTTATAAAACAAATAATGTATTTCTAATTTTTAAATAATTTTTTTAAAAAATTATCAAATAGGCTTAAATAGGCCTCAAGTAGGCTAGAAGCCTGGCCTATATCACTAAAAAGGCCAGGCTAAGGCCTTTATAAAAGCCTATGATAGCAAATAGGCCAGGCCCAGGCTTAGTGAATTTTTCGCAGGCCCAGGCCTATCGGAGCAAAGCCTACCTAGGCCCGACCTATTTCCACCCCTACTCAGGGGTATGTTCGACGAACCATTTGTGGCAAAGTAGTGCCAAAACATAAACTCCCAGAGATGAGGGCTATAAAACCTTTCCGCACCGACATGGTCGTGGGGAAGGTCTGTTTCTTGTAATTAACAGAAACAGGGCCGGCAATGAATCGTCGATTCAGTCCGCGCCATGGGGATAGTCAAGTGAAAACGTAAAATTCTTCTTGGCTAGCCCCGGGAGCGACGAACAAACACTAATTCTGGGTTATGTTCATCGAACCCACCTACTCATGTTATGTACGAGAAGGAGAAGTCGGAACTCTCGTAACTCGCTGGGGACCCGGATACACGGGCTCACCACGAGGCTTGTCGAAGTATGGAAAAACTTTTCGAGAGTCCTCTGTGCACCTCACGAAAAGTTTGGGGGCTATTGTTGAGCCTCGATCATCGACCCTGAAGGAACGACCGACGAACAAGACAAATCCAGGCTAGTTCGACGAACAAGACAACTCCAGGCCAGTTCGACGGACAGGCGACGGTTGATCGTTGGTAGGAATGCTAACAGTCCCCGACCTTCCCTATTCTATCATTAGTCGTCGACTATTAATATTGTAACTGCTAGAGCTCATTATTGAGCGTCATTACACCCATTTATTGTAGAAAATGTAACTATTATAAGAGAGGGAAAAAGAGATGGTAAAAGGTGGAGTTTTCTTGGTCTCTTAGGGAAAAACCATCAGGGATAAGAAAAACCTTCAATTTCCATCGTCCCTTTTCTATTTTTCAATAGAAAATTTTCCATTCTTTTCGAGTATTCAATCTTACTAAATTTCGTGCATCAACAATTGGCGTCGTCTGTGGGAAAAGATTCGAAAGAAAGGATAGAATGGAAGATTCACACAAAATCTCAAAAAAAAAAGGAAGACCCTTAAATTTTTCCGCCGCCAACCGCACCTCCACAATTTCCCCAAGCGACTGCAGTTCGGTTCGCCATTGCGCTGCCTGTGCCCCGCGGTGAGTTGTTGCTGCCCCCTCCACCGGAAAATTGATATAGGCTGCTGCTGCCCCCTCAACCAAAAAATTGATATACCACACAGGGAATCAGTACGGGCGAATCTGTAGACAACTACCATCGGTGGCATTTCCCGTGAACCGAATCACCAAAACCAATTTAAACCGGATCGATTTATGTATATTGTGCACAATTAAATATACAATAAACCCAGCATGCTCCTATGAATTTAATACTCAGATTTGTGGATTGAGGGATTATCGTAACTCCGTAGTGTCTGATTCGATCTTTTGCGTTTGAATTTCCAACTTCAATTCAACCACACAATTCGATTTTTAT
Source organism: Plectranthus barbatus (assembly GCA_026898455.1). Taxonomy (NCBI): domain Eukaryota; kingdom Viridiplantae; phylum Streptophyta; class Magnoliopsida; order Lamiales; family Lamiaceae; genus Plectranthus; species Plectranthus barbatus. The sequence continues at coordinate 100,484 of JAPKLW010000777.1, forward strand.
CTGCAAAAGTAGAAATTAGAAATCTAATTTCTAGAATAAAAATCAAAATTAAAAGAAAAAAAGATAAATTTGTTGTTTTCTAGATTAGATCTTCAGATCTGTTTCCCGGTGCGTTCAGATCTGCTACTGGTGAGGATTCCACAAATCTGTGCTTTGAGCAGGACCAGAATTCAAAAATTCTCCTCCTTCTTTTCTCTCAAAAACAGCGCCCCTCTCTCTCTCTTTAGGTTTAGGGTTTTTAAACTGTGTTACAACTTATGAGAGAGAGTTGTCTATTTATAGACCTAGGGTTGTAAACCCTAGTGGGCTCCTGGGCTCAATTCATCACACTTTCCTTGGGCCAGACCTGGGACCTAATGCAAATAATAAAGTGGGCCTATAAATTAATTAATTCCCATGTCCACAACCCAGGACATAATTAATTAATTAATATTAATTCTTTTTCACCACAAAATTAATACTGACCTACCCCTTTTTTACCACGTTATGAGAACGGGCTGCATTAATTGAGAATCCCCATATTTAAGGTTACCGGACATCCATTAATTAATCGGAGCCTCTGGCAAGCTCTAACTACAACTAATTAATATCTTATAATTCCTGAGTAGTACCACTTAATCCTTATCACTCGTGCCTGAACTTAATAAGCCTGCAGGACTTTGACACGATGAATGTTATTGAGCTCCTCAGGGAATGTCCCCATCCTATTACTCGGATATGGTTACCTAAACCCATTCTCAGGCGGTACTAAACGAATCGCTGTTACCCAAGATGCGGATATACGAGCACGTTACTCAGGCTCTCCACCATGGCAAGTCAAAGCAACAATCAACCCGTGCAAACCCCTGAACCTTTGTTAGGGTTTGGACTTAATCAATATAACGAGATCTTGTATTCGCTGATGTCAGACAGACAAATACATCTCACTGCGGTCCATCAATACGCCACCTCTGCGTACCAGCATGTCAAGTAACCAAGACATATTACTTATTCCGCGATGCCGCAGCCATCCGGACAGACGTATCCTCATACGCTGTCTCGGCTGTGATCAGGTTTGTGTCTCACTAGGTCAAGTGATCATACTGTCTTCTGCGATCTACAACACGCTGTATGATCGTCCCTATCGGTAAGACAAGAGGATACCATTGTTCATACATGTAAGATTGTTAACATATAGGAGAAATAAATCGTCGTACACTCATTATAATAAATGCTTTCAGTATACAAAATCCATCAGAAGCCACAGACTTTTCCAGGATCTGCTTAATCTCGCGGTTAGCCAGCTCCGCTTGTCCATTGGCTTGGGGATGATACGGAGATGTAATCTTGTGGCGAACTCCATATTTAGCCAGTAAGCTCCCTAGCCACTTATTCTTGAAATGTGACCCTCCATCGCTCAGAAGTGCTCGAGGTGCTCCAAAATGAGTAAGAATGTTCTTCTCCAAGAATTTCAGCACCACTTTCGAATCACTGGTCACGGTGGGGATTGCCTCAACCCAGCGTGTCACATAATCCACAGCCAACAGGATGTACTGGTATCCATGGGACTTAGGGAACGGTCCCATGAAATCGATCCCCCAAACATCAAAAGGCTCAATCTCCAACATATACTTTTGTGGCATCTCATCCTTCTTAGAGATGTTCCCCATTCTCTGGCATCGATCACAGCTGGCCACAAACTTCTGACAGTTGCGGTAAACAGTGGGCCAATAAAAACCACTAGTGAGGATTTTTATGGCTGTCATGTTCGCAGCACAATGGCCTCCATATGGGGATAAATGACAGTCCCCCATGATATTCTCTTGCTCTTGTATCCCGATGCACCGCCTGATCACGATATCAACACAACGACGGTAGAGAAATGGCTCATCCCAATAATAGAACTTGCAATCATAGAAGAACTTCCTCTTCTGATGTGAGGACAAGTTAGGTGGTAGCACACCTGCAACCAAGTAATTTACCAAGTCCATGTACCACGGATCCACCTCCTCAACTACGAGCAGCTGCTCGTCGGGAAATACCTCTGTATGGGGGAGATCGGTCATTTGAGGGGTCACACCCGAGGAGCCGTGACCGAAGCCTCTCCCTGCAGGGGAGTCGATATCAACCACATCGTCCAAATCCTTGGCAAGATTTTTGCGAGGGTCGGTCTGCTTCTTTCCTGTAGAGGATTCCTCGATAATTGGCTGGTTCTTTCGAGCATTCTCCTGGTGAAGCTGCTTGTTCTCTTGTCGCAGAGCATGATTTGTAGCATGTAGCTCCATGATTCTGGAGTCCGTCTCTTTCGCGTGCCTTTGATTCTCCTCAGATTTCTTCGCCAACCTTGCGCACCGCTGGTCTGCAGAGTTCGTCGGACCAATTCGTACACGGGGACAAGATCCTGTGCATCGGTGGGCCCGATCGGAGGAGTCCCGGTTGGGTTCCCGCCCTAATTTCCAGATTTCCCGTTTTCACCTGCCATTAAACCACGAGAACAGTCCGGAGAGCCCCATGGTGGGCGCCAAATGTTGAGGTTCAAATTTAAAAAAATCAGGGCTCTCAGAACTCTATCAATAATAAAAAGCAACAACGATAAGAATAATAGATAATCGAGCAAAAAACAACAAGTCAACATAAATGTATTATTAGAATTCTGTCGAAAAATTGGCAGCATTACAGTATAGCCTTTAGGGAGTAAAATCGATGCTAAAAATGAGTTCTCCACCCCTATTTATAGACAGGATAAGGGGGAGGGTTCATGGCCTAACCCTAGCTACTGGCGACCCACGGTTCGCCGTAATTTTTGGAGCGGATCTGGGTTTATCGAGGTCGGTTAGGGCTTCTAACGATCGTGCACCACCGGGCTCCTAGGGTTTCCTTTATTTGACTCCTCGATATCGATCCCTTCAACTGGTCGGTCACCGAGGCATCACTAGGGTCAGTGTCGACCATTAGACTTGGAACTTTTCAGAGGTTGTGTCGTCCTTGGTGGGCTTGCTGCTTGGGTCATGTTGTCTTTTGGGCCGGTGTGTCTATCGAGCCTGGGCCTCATGGATCTGGCCCCAAACACTTATTTAGCATGACACTTTTATATTGAAAAAGACAACATGATTTTTTATTTATTATCTTTTTAAACCATAAGTAGTTGAGTTGTTCGTTTTGTTTTCGTTGAATCATTATTCTATACACTTTCAAAGATGGTTAGATTATTCTTTCTTAACTTTTATTAATTTATTAGTTTCAACAAAATATAACCTAAAATGATAAACAATTATTATTGAAAGTGAAGTTTTACGAATCTTGGGACATTAGGATTTAATCATTCTTATAAAATCATAAATCATCTTTACAAAATTGATTTATTAGAAAGTGGATACCTTAAGATGGTCTTATGATCCATGCCACTTATAACTAACTAATGTAGATGGTCTTATTTTCATCTTATTACAAAACTGATTTATGAGAAGGTGGATGATAAATTAATAAGATGATTTTATGATCCATGGTCTTAACACTCCCCTCATTAATTATATTACTAATTATTCTTGTGTCATTCATTATTGCAATTGAGTTTAACACAAAAGTTATTACTAAGGAGAGAGACAAAACTCAGAATTATAATATGATTCATACTAATTTAACTAAATCAAATATGGGATATTGAAGTGATATGACTTCATGCATGTTAAAGTTCATGCATGTTAAGACTTTCATACATGTTGAAGTTTGTGCATATTGGAGTTCTGATTTGTTGAAGTGTTGTGAAGTTAGTTTGTGTCTGAGTATTGTGAAGCTGATCTGTTATTTTGGAGGTTACGTTTTATAAGTAACCAGATAGATTGATGACACGTGTTCGAGATCTGGGGAATTAGTTGAGAGAAAGAATATAGTTATTGGAAGAGTCTGTTACAGTTAGCAGCAGATTAGCAGTTAGAGAGTTAGACAGAAACAGAGAGTCATCTTCTTCGTTCAGCTGAGAGAGAGAGTTTCAGAAATGTTCTGTGTGTTTTTCAGTGTGTAATCGTGTAGTCAATTTCGTCCAGCAATAAAATCATAGTATAACCCTCCGTGGATGTAGGCAATTGCCAAACCACGTATATCGGTGTGTTGTTTGTGTTGATCATTTTTGTCATCCATTTCGGTAACAAAGTGGCGCCATCTGTGGAATCGGGGCGACGGTGATCAAATTCTGGGATTGAAAAATTGTCACGTAGAGTTCGTGTGAGCAGCAGCGAGGTTCTTTGAGGAAATTCGTTTATGTGATATTTATGTTTCGTCTGTGATTAATAAGACATTGAGTAGTCTTATGTTTGGATTTTTTGGGTTTTCTGAATTCAGTTTTGGGAAGATTAGAATTGTTGTTCGTTTGATTGCGAATTGTGTAGAATTTGTGTGATTGGATCTCTCTGATTCAGTTTTGGATTTTCTGAGAAATTTCTGGGTTTGCGAATTTTCTGTGAAGAAGGGGAATTATCTGTGTTTGATAGTTATGGCTTCAAGTCGAGTTGAAATCGATAAGTTTTCTAGGAAAAATGATTTTGGGCTCTGGAAGATTAAGATCCGAGCTATACTGTCTAAAGAAGGGCTGGTAGATGCCCTTCTGCCCGACTCTGACAAAGCATTTGTTGGAGAGACAGCTGAGAAGAAGGCAAAGTTGATGGATAGTGCCATGAGTTCTCTACTCCTTAGTCTGGATGACAAGGTTCTGCGCGAGGTCTCCAAGGAGAAGACTGCTGCAGACATATGGAAGAAGTTACAGAAGCTGTACATGACTAAATCTATAGCAAACAGGATTTATATGAAGCAACGGCTCTATGGTTTCAAGTTTAATGATGAAAGAAACCTGCTAGATCAATTAGATGACTTCCACAAGGTTGTGGATGAGCTTGAAGGTATCGGGGTAGAGATCGAGGATGAAGATAAGGCCATACACCTACTGAATGCATTGCCTAAATCCTACTCAAGTGTGAAGGATGCTATGGTGTATGGAAGATCAGAGGAAATCTCATTAGAAGATGTACTTTCAGCCATCAAACAAAAGGAAATGGAGAAGTATTCAGTGGTTATCAGAAATGTTCAAAGTGGAATAGGGCTGTACATCAAGAAAGGTCAGAAAGGCAATTTTCAAAAGAAGAATCAGACATACAACAAAGGAGGAAGCCAAGACAGATTCAATCCAAACCAAGGGAAGGATTACAAACCAACATATGTTCAGAAGAAGCCCTATAGAGCTTCACAACAGCAAGAGGCAAGGGCTCATGGTAACTTTCAGGAGTCTAGAGTGTGCCACTACTGTAAGAAACCAGGCCACTCAATAAAGGACTGCAATGTGTTGAAGCAAAAGAATTTCTACCAACAAAGAGGGTCCAACCTTGTAAGTTCAACAAATGATGTAACAGATGAGATTCTAAATGTAATGGAGGCTGGTGGAGATGATTCCTGGATCCTTGATTCAATATGTTCCTTCCATATGTGTCCAAGGAAGGAATGGTTTGTGGATCTAACCTTGAAGGACATGGGCACTGTGATCCTTGGTAACAATCAAGTTTGCAGGATTGAAGGTGTTGGATCTGTTAAACTCCAAAATCATAAGGGAGAAGTCAAAACTCTAACAGATGTGAGGTTCATCCCTCAAATTCAGAGGAACCTCATATCCTTGGGTACACTTGAAGCAAGAGGTTTCAAGTTTGTTGGAGATAGAGGCACCGTTGTAGTCTGCAAGGGAGATGTTGAAGTTCTGAAAGGAAGAAGGTTGAACAGCATATACTACCTGTTTGCACAAACAATTTGTGGAGAATCTGGGGTTGTCAAGGCCGTGGACTGCAAGCTTTGGCATCTTAGGACTGGACATATCAGTCACAGAGGCTTGGTTGAACTAAAGAAGCAAGGGCTAATCAACTATGAGGCTGAACTTGATCTTAGCAGTTGTGAGGAGTGCATATTAGCCAAAAGCAAGAAGTTACCATTCAAACCAAGTCAAAGGAGAAGCAGCCAGCCTTTAAATTACATACATGCTGATTTGTGGGGGCCATCTAGGATAGAAACTCTTGGTGGAGGAAGATATTTTCTGTCCATAGTTGATGATTATCGCAGGAGAGTGTGGGTTCATATTCTTAAAACAAAAGATGAAGCTGCACAGAAATTTAAAGAGTGGACCTACCTGGTTGAAAATAAGAAGGGAAGAAAGATTAAATGCCTAAGAACTGATAATGGCATGGAGTTCCTGAGTGAAGAGTTTGATTCCTTTTGCAGACAAAAGGGAATCAAGAGACATAGAACCACACCATACAACCCACAACAAAATGGAGTGGTTGAAAGGATGAATAGAACCCTTTTGGAAAGGGTGAGGTGTTTGTCACTTGGAGCTGGTTTGTCGAAGGGGTTTTGGGGTGAGGCTTTGGCTACAGTCTGTCACTTGATAAACAAGTCCCCATCTACTGCTTTGGAGCTTAAAACTCCAGATGAGATGTGGTATGGGAGGAGACCACATTACTCTTCATACTAGGCAAGATAAGTTAGCTCCCAGAGCTTTGAAGTGCATCATGCTTGGTTATCCTACTGGTACGAAAGAATATAGGTTATGGTGCATAGAGCCAAACCAACAAAAGGTCATTACTAGTCGGGATGTTACATTCAATGAGCTGGTGATACCTTATTTGTAGAGGAAAGATAAGGGTGTAGTATCTGAAGAAGAAGCATTTGAAACAGCATATGATTTCAAGGATGTGAAGGGTGAACCTGAAGTTGAAGAACAAAAACCTGAAACTTCTGGTGCAGAAAAGTCTGACATCAACAGACAGCCAACTCTAACAAATTACTGGTTGGCAAGAGACAGAGTGAGGAGGGAGATCCATCCTCCTATAAGATTTTCAGAGGCAGATGCTATTTTTCTAAGCCTAAATATTGCAGAGAAGCTGCAAGATACAGAGCCAAAGACATTTGAAGAAGCATGCACAAGTTCAAAAAGTACACTTCGGCAAGAAGCTATGATTGAAGAGATGCAATCACTAAGAAAGAATGAAACATGGATTCTTGCAGATAAACCAAAGTCTCAATCAGTAGTTGGTTGCAAATGGGTGTTCAAAAGGAAGATTGATAAGTCAGATCCACCACAAGTGAGATACAAGGCAAGATTAGTTGCAAAAGGCTTTACCCAAAAGGAGGGAGTGGATTACACTGAGGTGTTCTCACCTGTTGTCAAACATTGCTCAATTAGGATCCTTTTAGCTATTGTGGTGCAGCAGGATCTTGAGCTACGTCAGTTAGATGTTTAAACAACTTTCCTTCATGGTGAATTAGAGGAAATCATTTATATGGATCAGCCACCAGGGTTTGCTGAACCTGGAAAGGAAGATCAAGTATGTTTGTTGCAGAAGTCGCTTTATGGGTTGAAATAAAGTCCGAGACAGTGGAACAAACGGTTTGATGCTCATATGTTAAAGATTGGCTTCAACAGGTCTAAGTTTGACAAGTGTGTCTACTTGAAGCAAGTTTGTGATTCTAGTTTGGTGTACTCACTCTTATACGTAGATGACATGCTTCTAGTTGGGAAGCATATGTCTGATATCAAGGAAGTCAAAGCTGACTTGAAGGCAGAATTTGACATGAAAGATCTAGGTGAAGCATCTAGGATCTTGGGGATGGACATTCAGAGGGAAAGATCAGCTGGAAGATTAAAGCTACAGCAGGAAGAGTATTTACTCAAGGTTATTGAGAAGTTTGGGATGAGACAGCATAGATCTCTTGCTTTACCTCTGAGTGCAGACACAAAATTGAGTGAAGCAATGAAGCCAAACACTGAAGAAGAGCTGAGGTATATGGATCAAATACCATATGCAAGTTTAGTAGGGAGTTTGATGTACATGATGATATGTACAAGGCCTGATATATGTTACTCGATTAGCATGACAAGTAGATTTATGTCATGTCCTGGAAGAGATCATTGGAATGCTCTGATGGGAATCTTGAGGTATCTTAAGGGTACCTTACATCTTGGGTTGATGTTTGAAAGAAAGGTGATTCCAAGACCAAAGTTTCAATATTGCTTGGAACTGATGGGAGTTTGCTGATTCTGGTAATCAGCTTGTGAGTTTTGTAATGGAACTGGCTTGAGGGAAATATTGTGATGGACATGTTTGGTGATTCAAGCATACATGAAGTCAGGAGGGAGATTTGAAGTGATATGACTTCATGCATGTTAAAGTTCATGCATGTTAGACTTTCATACATGTTGAAGTTTGTGCATGTTGGAGTTCTGATTTGTTGAAGTGCTGTGAAGTTAGTTTGTGTATGAGTATTGTGAAGCTGAAGTCTGTTATTTTGGAGGTTACGTTTTATAAGTAACCAGATAGATTGATGACACGTGTTCGAGATCTGGGGAATTAGTTGAGAGAAAGAATATAGCTGTTGGAAGAGTCTGTTACAGTTAGCAGCAGATTAGCAGTTAGAGAGTTAGACAGAAACAGAGAGTCATCTTCTTCGTTCAGCTGAGAGAGAGAGTTTCAGAAATGTTCTGTGTGTTTTTCTGTGTGTAATCGTGTAGCCAATTTCGTCCAGCAATAAAATCATAGTATAACCCTTCGTGGATGTAGGCAATTGCCGAACCACGTATATCGGTGTGTTGTTGTTTGTGTTGATCATTTTCGTCGTCCATTTCAGTAACAGATATTTAATACAACCCCTCAGGACAACTGCTCTTAGCGGCTCCCACTTTTGTAAATTTGTAATTGGGTTAACTCTCATTTTGTACTAAAATAGCACTCATCATTACAAAATTGATTTATAAAAAAAAATATCTAATTCACATCATTTTAATCCGTCAATTAAAAATACTTTCACAAGTCAATAGAAAGCCAAAGTCAACGGAAAACCATATGTTTTGGCGACAAATTTATGTTCCCAACTCAAAAAGTATCGATTAAGACTTGATATCTTTTTTACTTAGGCTCTTCGGACCATCAAATATGGATTCATTTTGCGTGAAAAGAATTTGATATGCTCTATCCCTAATGGATGTGTCACAAATCCATCAACATAACTAAAAAGCCAATAGTATAAACTAAGTGTCATTAAATTGGTCTTGTGAAAAATTTTACCCTACCCACCATCATGAATAATTAATATATGGAGTATTACCGATTCAGAACCCAAAAGATAATTTAATTCTCAATTTAGGACTCGAAAAATCACAAAAATTCTCAATCCAGGACTGGAAAGATCATACAATTCTCAATCTAAAACCTCAATATCAGGTCTTGGATTGAAAAATGTTAAAACTTTCGGGTCCTGGATTGACAAATCATCTTTCAAGTCCTGAAGCAATAATTAAACTATCGTTTGAGTCCTGAATCGACAATTCTCCTTAATATATTTACAACTAACATAGCTTTAATGTATAAAAGGTAAAGTAAAAATATATTTAAAATAAATCATATTTAGGTTATCAAATAATTTACATTGTCATATTAATCATGGCCACTTAATTACTACCCACAGTAAATAAGAGAGTATTTCACTATTTCTCATAACTCATAACTACATCAAAATGATAAATTGTACTAGATGAACAATATCATCTTAAGCCTCCGTACAAATGCGAGCGTTCGAACTTGAGCACGATAGGTCATATTACCAAATGAACTTTTCTATTTAGAATGTATTAATTTTAAAATTCTATCTCACTCAGATTCTTCATTGAAACTCAAATTTATGACATATTGAATGTATGAAAGACATTTAAACCACTTACATCCAAAATTCTTTTTTTCAATTCTTATTCTTAATAAGTGATATTCTAAACAATAGTCCAGAGAGACACGAAAATGTTTATATAATTTTGTCACTAATAAACAATGGCGAATTGAAGAATTTTTCATCTAGAGGATGATTAATGTTTTACGTAGTAAAAATAAGAAAAAAACAACTGAGGCAAAACAACTCATACCCCTTCAGTTTCTCTTCTTTTTCTTCATTCTCGGCCTTTTTTTTTTTTCACGATTCACCGATAAAATGGATTTTCTAAGAAAGATATCGGATTGTGTATCCGCCAATGCTAGTAATCCATCAGTAACAAATATACTCCCTCCGTCCCATTATATTAGTCTCATATTCCTTTTCGGTTCGTCCCATTTATTAGTCTCATTTCCTAAAAATGCAACATTTTTCCCACTCATCGATAAAATATTAATTCTTCTACACTAATGCACATTGATTATTATGCACACTCCTCCGTCCCTAATATAATGGGACGGAGAGAGTATATGGTAAGAGTTTTTACGCATTGGCGGATAGAGTATTTAATTCTCAGAATGTTGCTCAAAATTAAATACTCTATCCGTCCCACTTCAATAATCCATCTTTCTTTTTTTCGTTCGTCCCAGTTATTAGTTATATTATCAAAAATAGAAAATTATTCCTCACTTATTAATAAAATATTAATTTTTTTATTTTTATACATCTTAGTTATTGTGTCAAAATAAATTGGACAATTTGAAGGAAATTTGTATTAAGTTTTCACAAGATGGACAAATGTGGGCCCACTATAAGCTACGGGGAATTCAAAAATTCATGGTGAAATAAAACTCACAATTCTCAGTTCAATTTCTTCTTCTTTTTTTTTTTTTCAATTATAAACTCCTTTTTTTAGCTTGTTCAAATTAATTATTTAATAAAAATATGAAATCGCTCTTAATAGTAATAATAAATCGACGTTGATGTGGATCCGCCACTTACTATGGGAAGTGGAGTATGGGTTATCCATTTGTTTGAAGGGATGGACACAAAAGAAGTGGGTGATGTCCCAATGAAACACACATATGGGTGGACCTTAATTTCTTCATAATACTCCTATATAGTATTAATATATATTCTTACTTACATCAGAGAGAGAGAGAGAGAGAGAGAGAGAGAGAGAGAGAGAGAGAGAGA
>JAPKLW010000777.1:116186-143153 GCA_026898455.1 Plectranthus barbatus
ACACATTTTCCGCTGCCAAGTTATACCCTGATAAACCGGGACCAACAAGTGGTATCAGAGCGGACGGTTCTTAAAGACCGTTCGTATCTGAGTCGCTTAGGACCGTGATCCGCGTTTCCTTGCGCTCTCTTTTTGTTTGTTTATCTGTTTAGCTCAGGTATCTCAAGATGAATAATCTGAAGCTACTCGACTACGGGACTGTGAAGCATGATTTATGGCGAAAGAGGTCGCTCATCTCTCTAAAGAGCATCCATCCAGAGATGAAAGATGTGCTAGAGACAGGGCCGATTGAGATCACCAAGATTCAGCACCAGCTAGGAGATCGTCCAGCTGCTGTGATCCCAAAGCCCCAAGACGAATGGAATACTGAGGACAGGAAGCGGAATCAGTTGGATTCCATTGCTCACGAGCTGATCCTGGCTTCTCTTCCAGAGTCACTGATGGAGGAAGCCCTCCAGTTTGATAATGCCAAGGGAGTATGGGATTATCTTGATAGTCTATGTCAAGAAACTGACCAAATGAAACGCAACAAATTGCAGGTTGCAGTGGACAAATATGAGTCCTTCCAGATGCTGACTGGAGAAACCATCAAGGAGATGGAGGCGAGATTCAACGCCATTGTCAGCGAGCTGAAGTCTTTGGACAGGAAGTACTCAAATGCTGATCTTAATGCAAAGATCCTGTCCAAGATGCCCAAGGAGGATTGGTTCGTGAAGACCACAGCTCTGAAGGAGAAGGACCTGTCCAAGATGACTCCCAAGGAGTTATTTTCTCAGTTGCAGGCACATGAGTGGGATATCCAGATGGTGAACAAGAATGAGGCCATCCGGAACATGGGATCCCCCAGCATTAAAGCTCACGACGAAGCTTATTTCGTCAAGAGGGACTTCAATTGGAAGCCCAAGAAGCCGTTTCATACTGACAGACCTGCTGGCCAGCACAACCAGCAGAAAGAGATCCCATCCACATCGGGATCTAACCCCAAAGGCAACGAGAGCTCTATCGCAGAAATTGAGCAACAAATGAAGAGACTGGCTGTTCTCCTTGAAAAAGCCAAGTCGAAACAGGGAGTATCTCTTAACTCAACCGATGGAGAATACGAGTCAGATGAAGAGTCAGAAGAGGAGGCTCTACTGGCATTTTTGGTGGCCTTCGGTGAGGAGCCAGCTGAAGAAAGTGCTGACAGTGAGGGACATGCACTTGCAGCTGATAATGAGGTACAATCTGCTCCTCAAATGCATATCATGCGTGCACACCTTTTAGACGATTCTGAGTCATGTTGCTCCGACTCAGAAGCTGTCACAATAGATATTCTTCAGCAAGAATTTTCAAAATTTTATGAAATAAAGAATATCTTGGCTGGCGAAAACACCTCGCTAAAAAATCAGATTTCGATTTTGACCAATGAGATTGAAAAATCTAGGTCACTCGGTGTAGAGTTAGCCACTCTAAGAGAAACTCACTCAGATTTGCTCAAAAATTTTGAAATTTTAAAAACTGAGCGAGATGAGTTTCAAAGGATTGTTTTGGAGCAAGAAAGCAAGATAAACCATTTTAATAAAGGCTCCAAGAATTTGGAAGAGGCTCTCAGTCATTGGAGAAAGCCTTCTGATAAGTCCGGGTTGGGATTTACAAAAGATTTGAGCATAAATCAGCCCGAACTAATCAGTACTGGTAAGGGTAAGGGCCAACTGGCAAATGCATCAGCACCAGCTGGTTATGCCAGTCAGTCCCGTGTGGCTGATCAGCACAGGAACCATAAGTCCAGATACATAGGTGAGTCATCAAGACAAAATCCTCAACTGGCAAGATCCTCTGCTGACAGGACGCCAGCACACCCAAGGACGCAGACTAAGCCGAAATATTCTAAGGCAAGGAAGTCAGCGTCAGCTGCCAGTAGAATCCGACAGCCAGCACCAGCTGTCAAGGGATTCCACGCACAACCTTACAAGTATGCCAATTGCCAGCATACTTACAAGGGATCCAAAACTCAGCGGAATACTGAGAGTAGGATATTTCCCGATAGGAGGAACACCAATCGGAGGCCTGAGCCCAATCAAAACCTTTTCTCAAGGGCTGGGAAGGCTAATCATTGTGGTCCACAATTCCAGAGACCACAAAGGCATCACAATCAGCCGGAAAAACATTTCCGAGGCTCTCAGCGGAAGAATACTTCCAATGGAGCTACACACACAGCCACACCTTCCAAAAACCAATCCATGCATTATTTTAGAAGGAAGGGAAAGGCTACAAGTAATGTCAGCAAGGGTAACACCGAGCTGAAGATTACTCAAATCTGGATTTCGAAAGGAATATTACAGAGATCTAACCCTGCAGGACCCGCTGATGATCGGGGACCTAGATAAATTCTATCTTTTTTGCAGGTACAGGATCATGCAACCCAGCTTCAGAGATCGAGTGAGTAGATCCTAGATAATGGATGCTCTGCTCACATAACTGGTGAAGAGGTGCTGTTTTCAGATCTCTCCAAGGTCAAAGGATCTCCAGTTATATTCGGTGATAACTCCAAGGGCAGAGTTATTAGCAAGGGCTACATCGAGAAGGACGATGTTGAGGAAGAATGAGTCCCAGCTCTTATTCCGTTCTTGTCTCTCTGAAGAAAGCTGATTACATCAAGTGGTGTTACAAAACCAGCAAGTGGTTTCAGACTTGGTCGTTCTGAAGGACGCTGATTACGACTAAGTCCAAGCTCTTAGTTGTTTTTATTCAAGTGGTATCTCTATCTAACAAGTGGTGTCTACTGGCGGAATCTTGCCAGCATAGGCCATCTGTTGAAGCGAAATTGGGTCCCAACTCCCAATTCCAAGAGAAGAGAAGATTATGCGGAATAAAATTGAGTCCAAGCGCTCAATTTTCCATCTTTCCAGTTGCCAGCTGATAACTGATGGAAGTTTGCCAGCAGCAAGTACTATCAGCAAGTGGAATCAGTTGCTAACTGATGAAGAGGCCATACTGACAGGGGGAAGTATGCGACAGGCATATTCTACTGATGATCAGTAGTATCCCATTCTCAACACCATTTTTTTGCTCTAATCATAATTTCCATATTTTAATCGAGCAATATCTCTCCCAGTTTGAGGGGGAAGATTTTTAGTTAGAGCTGGTGCTGAGGAAGTAGTTTCATGGGTTTAGATCTGATAGGCTTATTTGTAAAACCCTGAAATTTTCTGTAACTTTCCTCATCAGCTGAGTGGTCGCTGGATAGGCTTTGATCGCACCAAAAAGGGGGAAATTGTTGGGAAATTTGGCTAAGTTTCCCTTCCCCAGTAGCTAATTGTATTATAGTTTTGGTGGATCAAAACCTAAGTCCTACCAGCGTCAGTTTGTCTCTAGAATAGCTCTAGTCTTAAATGTAAAGTCCTGTTTAGGTCTTTTGAGTTGTAAGTCGTAGCTGATCAAGACTCATGCTGGCTACTGTTCACCAGCATGAGATGTGCTTACCAGTTGAGAGAAGTCTCACCAGCAAAAGCGACTGACAAAGACTCATGCTGACACTGTTCATCAGCATGGAGTAGAGCTATTGACTGGTTACTGTTCACCAGTTGGGAAGATTTCACCAGCAGGAGGCTGAGAAATCTTACCAGCAGAATATGTGTTCTGGCTGACACTATTCACCAGCGGTGAAGCCACCAGTCATGGGAGATTCCAAGAAAGGGTTAACACCAGACATATTGGTAGACTTAGATTGTGCCAGCGTAAGTCACCAGCAGAGACTGCCAGCACTAGATCACCAGTATGATCTACCAGTCGGATGTTACCAGCAGAATTCAAGATTCACTCTCCCAGTACCATAGAGACAAAAGGAAGATTCGTCTGAGGAATCAACTGACAAAGTATGACTTTAAGGAGGATACCTTAAAGTCTATCAGTTACAAGACACCAGTTGCGATTCCTCGTACTGACGAATAGAGCCGTTCTGACATAAAGAGATCAATGTCAGATAAAGCGGTCCAAGGTATGGCGCTTTCCAGAAAAGCATACCTGCCGCCATCAAAAGGACATCCGAGGTCTGACACCTTTCTGGATGAGTCCAAACGGCTAGAAATTTGAATGGGATCCTGCGTCTATAAATAGGTCGGAGCTACCAACATTTAAGAGGCTAGCACGCTTGCTGGCAACTCCTCTCGGAACTCCACTCTCCGATTCTCCGACCGAAAGTTCTTACGCGCAAGCAAATCTTTCGAGGCCTCTCTAAAGGCTTTCCGTGTGTTGATTTATTCAAACACGAGACTTCAAGCTTCTAGCTTGTAAGTTACAGATCTCATTTGGTGTTCTTTCTCTTCCGAGGAAGTTCACAGCAGCTCTTGTGCCAGCCAGCACTTGAGTTATTACGGGCAGTTTGCCGCATTAAGAAGATTCACGCTCTTGGGAGAACTAAAACACCCAGTCAGCTGTGGAGGTTGAAGTGACGTGCTCGCACTCTACCATCTGACGAGAGTTGAAGAGGAAACAGGACCGGGAGCGGTTGATCTAGTGAACTGGTGGACGGGGCATTCACCAGCTAGAGATAGATCGTAGGACACCTGTGACCGATTACTCTTTACGTTCTTGGGAGAACTGAACACCCAGTCAGCTGTGGAGGTTGAAGTGACGTGCTCGCACTCCACCAGCTGATAAGAGCTGAAGAAGGACAAGGACCGGGAGCGGTTGATCCAGTGGACTGGTAGACGGGGCATCTACCAGCTGGAGATAGATCGTAGGACTCTTTGTACCTGATTGCTCTTATAGTGAATTTCCAGTGAGTCGACTGGAGAGTGGACGTAGATCAGTTGATCGAACCACTATAAAAATCCTTTTGTCTTTATCAGCTTTCTGCATTTTCATACTGATTTGAAACCCAGCACTCAAGTGCTGGTGTATATCTGAAAACTGATATAACTGTGCAAACAAGGCTAAGATATTCTAAGTCTTGAGCTACCAGCTGACCAGCCAGTCGCCAGTCAGCTGAGTACTCATAGTGCCAGTTGACTTACCAGCTGACAAGGTCCCAGTCAGCTGAGTAACCAGCAGAGTGCAAGAAACGAACTAACACATTTTCCGCTGCCAAGTTATACCCTGATAAACCGGGACCAACATATAGTTTTTTATTTATATTATTTGTTAAATTAATATTCAAATTGATCAAAGTGATATTCTAATTTCATTTTATCATTAGTGGAATAATATTTCAAACTATATAAACTAATCAACCAAATCTTTTAATATAGTTTGGCTGAAATAATCATTTTACCGACTAATTTTCACGTGGTATCCATAGATTTAACCATTATTTTACTCTTGAAATATATCCAAACACCCTAATATCACAATTATTCACAATCAACCCATCATCCCACTCCCTCTACAACGTCAATGTGGTCCACACCAGCTCTCTGTGTGTCCCTATATATAGATGCCTCTCCTTTTCCTTTCTCCCACGTCCCCAAATTAATCTCTCTCTATCTACACACAAACGTAAGAAAATCATCTTTCTTGTTTCTGTTAATCATGCCCGAGGCACCCAAAGAAACCCACAAGTCGAGCGTCGCAGAGATGAACAAGAAAAAGCTCGACTTCATCGAGGAAGTGACCAAAAATGCTGATAAGATTCAAAAACGTGTTCTTGCCGAAATCCTCCGCAGAAATGCCAACGTCGAGTACTTGAAGAGACATGGCCTCAGCGGCCATTTCGATCGAGATAGTTTCAAGAAAATCATGCCCGTCATCACCTACGAGGACATTCTCCCCGACATCAACCGCATCGCCCTCGGCGACACCTCCCCCATTCTCTGCGCCGACCCCATCTCCGAGTTCTTAACAAGGTCTCTCTCTCTCTCTCTCTGCACCCCCTTGGTTTGCATGCGGCTAACAGAATTGAATATTTGCAGCTCGGGAACATCTGGTGGAGAGAGAAAAGTGATGCCGACGATAGAAGAAGAGATGGAGCGCAGATGCATGCTGTACAGCCTTCTGATGCCGGTGATGAGCCAGTTCGTGGCGGGGCTGGATGAAGGCAAAGGGATGTATTTCTTGTTCATCAAATCGGAAACCAAGACCCCCGGCGGCCTCCCCGCCCGCCCCGTCCTCACCAGCTACTACAAAAGCTCCCATTTCAACAACAGGCCTTTCGACCCCTACACAAACTACACCTCCCCAAACCAAACCATTCTCTGCCCGGATTCCTACCAAAGCATCTACTCCCAAATGCTGTGCGGCCTCTGCCAGAGCCCGCACGTCCTCCGCGTCGGCGCCGTCTTCGCCTCCGGCTTCATCCGGGCCATCCGCTTCCTCCAGAATCACTGGCCCCTCCTCTGCCACGACATCCGCACCGGCACGCTCAACCCCCTCATCACCGACGCCTCCGTGAAGGAGGCCGTGATGCGGATCCTAAAACCCGACCCGAAGCTGGCGGACTTTGTGGAGTCGGAATGTGGGAGATGCCATTGGCAGGGCATCATCTCCAGGCTGTGGCCCAACACCAAGTATATCGATGTTATAGTGACGGGGAGCATGTCGCAGTATATTCCGACGCTCGAATACTACGGCGGCGGGCTGCCGCTCGTCTGCACGATGTACGCCTCGTCGGAGTGTTACTTCGGCGTGAATCTGGATCCTCTCTGCAGCCCTAGTGAGGTCTCTTACACGCTCATTCCCAACATGTGTTATTACGAGTTCTTGCCGGCCGCCATGTCTGATTCTCTCAGCCCAAAGGAGGAGCGAGAATTGGTCGACCTAGTTGACGTCGAGCTTGGGCAGGAATACGAACTGGTTGTCACAACTTACGGAGGTAACGTTTACGAATTTTTTTATTTATTTATATTTTCATTTAGGAAATTTAATTTAATTTACTTTATTTTGGATCGGTGGTTCATGGTTGTAAATATTTTAATCATAAGGTCAATGATATAGTCCAAGTCATGGACCTAGCTAGTTCAATGAGCGATTGAAATATTTGTTGTAAAAATGGATTTAAGCCGCTGCTTTAGCGCTTATAAGTTGTTTTTTTATAATTTATTTTAAAAAATAATTTAAATTGATTCTTTTATATAGGAATTCATTTAATATTTTTATTTATTAATATTTATAAATAACAATAAGAAATTAAGTTATAGAATTAGTATCACTTATTTGAGCGTCCTACTAGTATTAGCGAAAATTTCTATTTTGATTGACATTCGTTTGTTTAAGAGTTGAAATTCAGCTTAAAATTTGATGTCTTTTAATTTGTTTAGATAAGAATTTAAAATAAGGAAAAAACTTGCGTTAGGCAGGCCTAAACGGTTTAGGCGGGTTTTATCCTACCCAAATGGGTTGACCCATCCCAAATAGGGTTTATTAATCCCAATTAGGGTATATTATATGGGTTTGGGCTTGGGTTAATGGATAAAACCCGCCTAAATCATTTAGGCCTGCCTAACCCAAGACCTTCCCTTAAAATAATTATTTTCTGAAGTTGTTATAATGAATTAATGTTCCTTCCAACACTTTAATTGATTAGGTGCTAAAAAAAAAAAACAAAATATAACATCTTAAGTTCAAAAGGCCATTACTTACCGATATTGTAGGGTGTGAACAAAAACTTTATGTAGTTAATTACATTTAAAATACTTATTATTTTTAAAGAATACAACAACTTTTTATAAAAAAATAACATATTTATTCTTAAATTAAAGTTTTTTTATAACTACTAAATTTAATAAGAAATGTATCATTCTTATTACTATTAAATAATAAAATTTTTACTTTTATGATTAATTTAAGCTATCATATTTGCTCAAAAACTCATAATTTGGTTATAAAATTTAAATTTAACTCGTTTAATAAATGAATTTCACTCC
Source organism: Plectranthus barbatus (assembly GCA_026898455.1). Lineage (NCBI taxonomy): Eukaryota > Viridiplantae > Streptophyta > Magnoliopsida > Lamiales > Lamiaceae > Plectranthus > Plectranthus barbatus. Next base: position 124,025 of record JAPKLW010000777.1, read on the forward strand.
AACGTTTGCAGGACTATACCGATACAGAGTGGGGGACGTGCTCCGAGTGGCGGGATTCAAAAACAAGGCTCCTCAATTCAACTTCGTGCGCAGGAACAACGTGGTGTTGAGCATAGACACCGATAAAACCGACGAGGTGCAGCTCCAAAACGCCGTCAGGAATGCCGCCGGCCATCTGACGCCGTTCGACGCCCGTCTGGTCGACCACACTAGCTACGCCGACACGGCGGCCATCCCGGGCCACTACGTGCTGTATTGGGAGCTCTGCCGCAGCGGGTCCACCCCCATTCCCCCCTCCGTTTTCGAGGACTGCTGCCTCACCGTCGAAGACTCGCTCGACAGCGTGTACCGGCAGAACCGCGTTTTCGAGGCGATCGGGCCGCTCGAGATCAAGATCGTGGAGACCGGGACGTTCGATAAGCTCATGGACTACGCCATTAGCTTGGGGGCATCGATCAACCAGTATAAAACGCCGAGGTGCGTGACATTTGCACCCATTGTGGAGCTGTTGGAGTCGAGGGTTTTGTGTAGTTTTTTGAGTCCAAAGTGCCCCAAATGGACTACTCCTGGCCTCAAGCAGTGGAGTAATAATAACAAGTGATGATCCTTTTAATTCCCTCTAGCTACTTAATTAATTAGGTCGAATATAACCAATTCCCTTTTAATGCTTAATTTCCAGTTGATCAGTTTGTTGTGGTAGATGATTTGTAATTAGAATTAAGCCCTGTATAAATTAATTAATTAATGAAGTGCCAATTTATCAGATTTACTTTGTTAGGAAAATGGCTATATTGTGAGGAAAATTGAAAAGTATTAGATGAGATCTTTGATATGGTTTTTCATAAATAGAGGACTCGTCTTCATTTGTAATTAGACACACCAATTCATTATTTTCACTCTTTTTCATGCTCTCATCCTTCATCTGAACTTATTTTCTAGTGCGTGTTTTTTTTTCCCCTTCTCGAGCAAAATGTTAAATTTGTGCTATCTTGATCAAGTTAGAACATCGGAATTACACGATCTATCTGTTGTATGTAAAAACCAATTTGATTTAATTAGAAACTGTGATGAACACAGACCTCAAATTTCCTCAAACTTATATTTCTTTTGATATTTTATCCCGTAAAAGTAGTTAATTCAATTATTGTTGCCACTATTTTTTGTTCTATTCAGTATACATATACGCAACAAGCAAATATTATATGGTGCCAGCGCCACAAAATTAGTTGCTGGTTCATATTTCCAGCCAGGATTCTTGCCCACTCAACTCTCGTGGGATGTACACCAAAACTGTAGCAAAGGCCAAATCCAAGTTGGATTTCCACGCTTTTAATAACATTTTCTACAAAAATAAAATAATGCTTATTTTATAGCTTGCATTATTGATCTCACTGATAAACTCGTATTTCCGTTCATTTTATCGGATTATTTTCTTAGTTGTTCTATGTATTTTCATTAGGTTAAGGTTAATAATTGAGAATGTATATGTTTTAATATGTATTATATATGCTTGTGGTGCACAATTTTGTAAACAAATAGGTCAAAAGGAGAGTTGAGAAAAAGGTGAAGAAATCCGTCCCAAGGATCTCTGTTTCGATTGACACATGTGTGTGTCGGTCTATGCGTGTTGAATGACGTCAAATTGGAAAAGGGCTTCCACATCGAGCGATATGGGTATGTGTCAGTCGACACAGAAGTTGCATAAGCTGAGGTGGAGCGATTGACGCAAAGGGTCAGAATTGATGTCTGTGTCCACCAATGTGGCTCTGTGTTGGTCGACGTGAATATTCAAAAGGCAACTTTTCAAGTCAAAGCACATGATTTGCAATCAAAAGTTCAATATAACTTTTTCCTGAAGTTTAAGACCACAAGACCTAACCCTACTGCTGTGAATAACCATGTATTAAATTTAGAATTCATTATTCAATTTAGTTTGGGAAATTTCTCAGCGATCAAATTGGTGTTGTTGTCGAGGAATAGTTAGATTTTATCTTGTTATTGGATTATTTTGATCTTTGTTGGATTAAGTTTTTTTTTTAATTATTGTTTGCGTTCGTGAGTTCTTTTTTGCAGTCAATTTTAATTTATGCGGGCGTTCGTCGATCGACACAGTAGTTCCACGCGGGTCGATCAACACAGCTCTGTGTCGGTGAACGCAAACTGATGTATACCTTGTCTCTCCCGTATGTGCATTTATTACAATGTGTATACATTTGACTTATCTCATATCTGTTAAACAAACATACTTGCGAGAATAATGGATCACTTTATCTTGTCGATAGGGAGATCATAAGACATTTAGGAGATCACAGAAGATCGTATGGATCATTTGACCTAGCAAGATATAAGCATTGTTATCACAGTCAAGACAATGTTGAGGATTAGTCTGTCGGTATAGGCTGCAACATAGTCAGAATGAAGTGATTGTCTTGATCACTTGATATGCTGGTACGTGCGGTTGCGTATGGATAGGACCACAACGAGATGTGTTCTTCTGTTTGACTTAAGAAGAAACAAGATCTCGTTACTTGGTTGAGTCTGAATCCTAACGAAGATTCAGAAGTATGCACGGGTTGTATGTCACTTTTACTAGCCATGATGGAGAACCTGTTTAACGTGCTCGTATATCCACATATTGGGTTATTGTAGTTTGTGTAGAATGTTCTGATGACTGGAGTTAGATTACCATATCCGACTATTAGGATGGGGAAATTCCCTGAGGAGGTCAATGAGGTTCGTCGTACTGAAGTCCTGCAGGTTGATTAAGTTCAAGCACAGATGATAACATTTAAGTGGTACAACTCAGGATAACAAGATATTAATTAATTATGTAAAGCTTGTCAGAAGCTCTAATTAATGAATGAATACCCAGTAACCTTAATATGGGTATTCACCTACTCGATGCAACCCGTTCTCATAACATAGTAATAAAGGGGTATGTCAATATTAATTATGTGATGGAATGAATTAATATTAATTAATTAATTAATAACATCCTGGGTTGTGTACATGTGAATAAATTAATTCATAGACCCACTTTATTATTTACATTAGGTCTCCTGTCTTGCCCAACAAAATGCTTAAGGGAGTCCATTAGGGTTCTAACTCTAGTATTATAAATAGCACAATCTCCTCTTACATTTCATAAGTTTAAAAAACATAGAAACCTTAGAGAGAGAGATATGGGGCGGCGCCTACTACAGTAGGAGAAGAAGGAATTCGACTCCGTCTCGTGCAGTGCAATCTCGTGAACTCCTCACCAGTAGTGAGATTGGAAAAGTAAAGGGATACAGATCTGAAGACTTGATCAGGAGAACATGATTTCTCTATTCTTTTTCAATTTGAATCTTGAATTAAATTTCAAGATATTTAATTTTTTTTTTTGCATATTCAAATTATACACGTGGTGGAATCAGACTCAACGCGGTTCAGATTCAGACTCTACAGATCAAAATATAACCCTAAAACCATTGCATTAAATTCATAGGAACATGCATAGGTTTTTTCATTGAATAATAATTGTTTTCAACATCCATGAACGGTCCTGCTTATTTGGATTTTGTGACTCGCTTCACGTCAACGAGAATCCCTATAATTAGTATCAAAGCCAGGTTCTGTTTCATGGCTCAGTTGGAAACATAATTTTTCGATTTATGCATGAATGTATTTATTTATTATTGTGGATGATTTTTTAGTTTTTGTGTTCCTCGTGGCTACCCATTAGTTCAATCCACGGTGGTTTATCCGTGTTTGGATTGAATTATTTATAAAATCATGAGAAAAATCGTCATTAGATTTGATAGGAAAACTCAGATGTAATAGATTAGATCTATTTTTTTTTCAAATCTATAATTTTTGGCGGAGAAGAATGATAAGCTTGTAATTTGACTCACTTATCTTTATTATTTTCTAGTGTTTTATTGAGTTTATTAGCTTATTTTATGCATTACTAGTCATAAAGAGGTATTATGCTTGTCATGATGTTTTGTAGGATTTTGGGCTAAAATGAGGATTAAAACATGAAAAATTCGAAGTGGGAGATGTTTTGTTTCGACCAACACGAAAAGTGTGTCGGTCGACACGAAGAATTTGAAGTGAAGGAATGTAGACTCCATGTTGACGGATGCTAAGCCTGCATCAACCCATGTGGAACGGTCGAAATGATGTGGCGATGACTTGAGGAGCTCAACTTCGAGGGGTCCGCGTCAATTGATGCAAGTTCTATCTCAGTCGACACAGAGGCATAAAAAGGAATTTTTGAGATTTAATTGGTTAAATCTTATTTTTGGCCCTAGATCCCAAAATATACACTTCTACCTCTACAAATAATGATGTATTCGAATTTTGAGAGAGTTCTAACTTTTCTGTACATGATTCAACTTTATTGTTCATCATTCATTCATGTATTCAAGTTTTAGAGAGTTTTGGAGGGTTGGAGACTCGAACAACTTTATTTTTATAGTATGTTTTTACTAAGCAATTTAATAATATGTTTCTTGTGTTTGTTTCTATTATGAGTGGCTAGAAACCCTAGGGGATTCTAGGGCTATGTTTAATTAATTATGTTTACATGTTAGATTAATCAACTCAAATTGCATGGTTTCAATTCCTGATTTAATTGATAGAATTTAGAATTGAAGATGGACCGAGAGATGAATTTGATTCTATGTTCATAATTATTAATCAAAAGACTGAGAGGAGAAGGTTAATAACAGGAAAAGGAATTTGAGTATAATTGATTTTCTGTCTCAAAAGGAAGAGTAATTAATTGTAGGGATTAAAATCTGATCTTTTTATTGAAGTTGATTATCATTGTGTTCTTGAGGCCAACCAAGCATAAATAGTCACATGACAGTAACCTAAGTTAAAATTGCTCAACCAAGGAATTTTAATACTATATCTGATTTCTCATCATTGTAGAGTTGTGTAATATCCCGATTTTAATTAAGCTGATTTTGGATATTAAGATCGTTTGGTTTGATTTAATTTGATCCGATTCGAGTTATTTTCGATATCTAGTTTTATATATGATTGGAGAAGCACATTAAGAGTATGATAAGATGTTGGTTTATGAATTCGAGAGTCTGGATTTGATTAGTTCGATTAAATTAAAGTCGAGACATGATTTGGAATTGGAATTTAAATTGTGAATTTATTTAGTTGGAGATTGGATTATGTGAAGTGAGTTCAAGTTGAATGATGGAAGTTGTCGGTTAGATGTCTGTCCTAGGTCCTAATTTCGTCTAGCATTATCAGTTAACGCTGACATGAATACTTAGACTATCCATCCTAATTAGTAGTATATATTGTGATTATTTTGAAGGGGATTTAAAGTTAAAGGGAACACAGCTCAATCTGCACGAATAACCAGACCATCTTTTATATCGTAAGCATAACACAGGTGGGAACTATTTTCCGTAAAAGTAAATGCTTTTCGAGCTTCATGCTCATTTTCAAAATGTGTGAAAATGTTTTATTTTAACTGATTGCTATGCAAAATATTTTGTGCTATTATATCTGTTCCTCTGCCGATTTCTATCGACAGAGAGTTTAATTAATGAGTACAGATCCAGGATTATACTGTGCTAAGACTCATTAATAGTAAGGTAGGGTGCCTTACAAATTGTGAATTAAGGTAGGGTGCCTTACAGTTTTTTAATTAAGGTAGGGAGCCTTTTGAGATTGTTGGATTGAGAATAAAAATGGTATTTGCTAATCGATCGGGTCTCAAGGTATTATACTGAGACTAGTGCACTAATTGATGACAGTGGGTTGAGTGGTTTATCCATTCCCAGCTATTCATCGTAACATGGAAGTGGGCCAGCTTCCTGTTACACAACGGTAAACAGATATAATAACATGTTAAATAGCACGTGCGAAACAAAATATTTTAGATAACACGATTTCTTTCAACAAAACCCCGTGTTTATCTGTGTGAGTTGCATAGTATTCTTACTTAAACTGTATTTTCGGGCATGTTTCCACGGGGTACAATTGTACTCAGCCCTTCGTATTATTTCTAAAATACGCAGGTTAAGTAGCAAGGATGGGAGTGCGGGGTGTAAACAGACGCAACAAGGATTTGTACAGAATTTGAAAGATCCTGAGATATGCATCTTCATATGCATATCTCCACTACGCTGCACACACTGCTGCACCGCTCTCTGAACTTTATCCTTCCCGTATTTTGAATGCTTTTGTGAACAAATGTTTAACTCCTTACATTGTTACCTTTCAAACGTGTTTAAACGTTATTTCTGGATGCTCTTCTGAATTATAACAAATCTTCCGCTGTTTTAATTTATGAAAAAAAACTTGAAAATCATCGACCACGACTGTAGCGTGCCCCAAAGTTGGGAAGGTCAGTTGGGGGCGTTACAGAAGTGGTATCAGAGCGAGGTTTGTAAAAAAAAACCTTTTTGAAAACCGTTTTGAAAAACCTTTTGGAAACTTTGTTTAAATCGTTTCGAAACCATTTGAAACGGTTTTGAAACTGTCCTGAAAACTCTATGTTTTAAAACGTTTCTGATTCTGGAGTTGATTGAAAGGATTGCTCGTGCTTTACACCCCACTCCATCCTGCGCGACCTGAGGTAGGATTTAAGTTTTGAAGTACCTGCTTGCAAAATTGTTTAGTGACTGGGTCACTTAAAATGTTTGGGAGTTGAAGGAAATTTTGAAATGATAGCACAATTGATTGTGTCTGTGAGTTATTTCGAAAAATGGTCTGAAGATGTCTTCCTGAGAACATGTGTTAATTTTGTGTCTAGTATGGACGTACTAGCTTTCGTTGTGAGTTTTGAATAAAAGGAATTGATTTATGTCATACCTTGCGAAATTGATTGATTATAAAAATTTAGTTTTTGATGAAAATGTTTGGTTTTGGCACCAATGAGGTGACCTTGTGAGATTATGACTTCAAAATGAATGATTTTGAAAATAGTTGCAAGCAGTGTAAATTTTCGTGTTATGGCTTTAAAAGATGTGTTAAATTGTGAGTTGAGCTGTATGAAATTATTGAAATTTTGAATTGACCTTGGAGGTTATATTAGGATGGATTAGGACTGACCAACTAACTTTTGGGCTTTGAAAAAGCATTAACTCGAGTTATTGTTAGAATTTAAGTTGTTCCGGGTGGAGTGAAACGACACCCGTAGTTGACTAAACCTTAGAACCTTGGTTTTGATTATCGTGAAATTGAAAATTTCTCTATTTGATTTAGTATGTTGGTAGTAAAGTGAGTTGACTTGTGGAAACTACAAGTTAACTAGGTGTACAGAATGTTAACAAATGCAGTCAGACTCGGAGTTGAGTCAGTTTGTCTGCACGAGGATCCGAAGGAACCTCGGCATGGTGTATCAGAGGACAGTAGCTGCTCCGAGATACAGAGTCATGCCTTGTGTTATTTTTGTTAACTTTTGGGACTGACCGTTTGTTTGATGTGGCATATGGACCCTTACCAGAGACTAGTACGATAGTTCAGGAAGCACCTTCCTTTTTTAGAGGACAATCTCGTTTCTACCTTGATGGAGTACCTAGACCTATGAGAGAGAGAGTCAGATATCACGGTGTCACTGATAGAGCGGCGATGGAGAGGACTCTTGACTTGACGCCCGAGCCCCGAGGGGTAGGTGTGGGTTGGAGTGCATCGGACTGCAGGTCCTGACATTGGTCCCCGAGGGGAAGGCAGGCAATCGCTCGAGACAAAGGATGTAGTTGATGTGCTTTTATTCATGATTATGTATTGTTGGAGGATTTTGTATTTTCTTTAGTTTGTACTTGCATTATGGATAACTTATGATGTAGAAGACTTGTAAGGAAAGACGATTGGTAGGTGTTGCCGTATTATGATTTGGTGGATGGATGTATGCTTGATTATCATTATGAAGATTTTTGCTTGTTGAGCTTAAATGTTGAGATGACTGATTGATGATGTCGTTAGATGTTGATCCTTTTCATTCCAGGTTGTTCGCTAAAAGTTATTTATGTCACTACTAATTGGTTATGACATTGCAGAAAACCAGGAATTATGGAAAACATCGGTCGAGGACGTGGACGAGGCTGCGGCCGGGGCCGGGGCAGAGGCCGAGGTCGGGGCAGAGGACGAGGGAGAGCAAACCCACAGAATGATTTCGAGGCCCCAATTCTAGAGGAGGTTCCTATCCTCCACAACTTTGAGGAATATGAAGAACTGTCTGACGAAGATAGTGTAACAGTGCAGGGTGCACCTCACCAACCCCCACCTGAGAGGGCACCTGCTACTTCAGCCTTTAAACTTGTGGAAACTTTCCGCAAGCAACAGCCACCCACTTTCGATGGGACAGGAGGTCCTACTACTGCAGAGGATTGGGTAAGAGAGCTGGAAAAGATATTCCGGCACATGCAGTGCACAGAACTAGAAAAAGTTAACTGTATGACTTATCAGCTCAAGGGAAAGGCAGATCGATGGTGGGAGACGTATATGAAATCTCTAGCACCGGCTGAGCGACAACAGATAGGTTGGGAGAACTTCAAGGAGGCTTTGTACGAGAAATTCATCCCAAAGCAGCATCGAAAGGATAGAGAGGTGGAGTTCTTCTTGCTAGAACAAGACAGGATGTCAGTGGAAGAGTACGACACCAAATTTGGTGAATTATTGCAACTTGCTCCGCATCAGGCGGATACACCTGAGAAGATGTCGGACAAGTTCAGAGAAGGGTTGCGTGAAGACATCCGCACGCAGTTGTCTACCATCACTGGGTTGACCTATCAGGAACTCTTGAGGATGGCACTGGATATTGAAGCTTCAATGAACAAGAAGAAGTTGCCGGTCTGGGGAGCTCTGGAACCCCAAACTTCAGCCCCCACACAAAAGAGAAAGTGGGAGGAAAATTCGAAGCAGACTTATCAGGGACAGGGTAGTCAGAAGCGCCCGGATCAAGGGAACTATCAGAACTTCCAGAGGCGTAATTACAATCAATCGTATCAGAGGAATGATGCGCAAGCGGCTCCCAGGAATGAACAAAGAAACATGGGTCAACCGAATTGCACTAGATGCGGAAGGAAGCACGTTGGAGAATGCCAGCAAGGCGGAACTAAATGCTACAATTGTGGGGGCATGGGACATTTTGCTAGGCAATGTTCTTCACCCCAATCAAGAGGAGGAAACCGCCAGAATTTTCAGAAGCCGGGCAACCAACAGCTGAAGGCAATCAGAGGTAACCGCCAGCCCTGGAGAGGCTACGCAGGGAATCGTGGAGGGAGCAGGCAGGATCGTCAGTCACCACCGAGGTGCCCGAATGAGAATCAGCCCGAAGGGAATCAGCCACAAAGGAGGGCTAGAGCATATGCCCTGGAAGGGAACAAGGATGAAGGTAACCTTGCAGGTATGGGAACTATCAATGATATACCTGTTATGGTATTATTTGACACTGGAGCATCTCATACATTCATTTCATCTGCATGTGTTGAGGCATTAGAGCTTAAGGTAGAGAAAGGTAGTCATGAACTGAACGTAGCAATGCCTTTAGGAGAAACAACTACTACTACCTTAGTATGCCGTGATTTGAGAATCAAATTATATAAATAAGAGATTCTAGTGGCCGAGTTGAACGTGATGGATATGTATGACGTAGACGTGATTTTAGGAATGGATTGGTTGTCAGAAAACAAAGCGACGATCTTATGTCGTGAAAGAAAAGTTATCATTCCGCAGTCAGGAAATGAAGAATCGTTTGTCTATAGGTTTAGAAGAAGGCAGCGAGTGCCAGTTATCTCAGCGCTACAAGCTTCGAAGCTATTGCATAAGGCCGAGAATCAAGCATTCTTGGTATATTTGGAAGGAGAAGAGAAACCTGAAATTACAGTCCAAGATGTACCGATAGTAAGAGAGTTTGAAGACGTATTCCCAGAGGAATTACGAGGTTTGCCGCCAGACAGGCAAGTGGAATTCACGATAGACTTGGAACCGGGAGCGGCTCCGATTTCCAAGGCACCGTACCGCATGGCACCGAAATAATTGCAGGAATTGAAGGTGCAAATGCAAGAGTTACTGGACATGGGATTCATTCGACCAAGTGTTTCACCTTGGGGAGCACCGGTCTTATTTGTCAAGAAGAAGGATGGTTCGATGAGAATGTGCATCGACTATCGAGAGCTGAACAAGTTGACGTTGAAGAACCGTTATCCTTTACCAAGGATCGATGATCTGTTTGACCAGCTCAAAGGAGCAAGTCTATTCTCCAAAATTAATCTTCGATCAGGGTACCATCAATTGAAGATTCGAAAAGAAGACATTCCGAAAACTGCCTTCAGAACCAGATATGGCCATTATGAATTTGTAGTGATGCCGTTTGGACTCACGAATGCTCCAGCAGTGTTCATGTATTTGATGAACAGAGTGTTTCATCCATATCTCGATAACTTTGTCTTTGTATTTATCGATGATATCCTTATTTACTCAAAGAGCGAAAGGGAACATGAACATCATCTAAGGACGGTGTTACAAACCCTCAGAGATGAGAAGCTATATGCCAAATTCAGCAAGTGTGAATTTTGGCTGAGAGAAGTGACGTTCCTTGGTCACATCGTGTCAGCAGAAGGTATTAAAGTGGATCCAGCAAAGATCCAGACGGTGACAGAGTGGAAGTCACCTACTACACCAAATGAGATAAGGAGTTTTCTCGGATTAGCAGGGTACTATCAGAGGTTCATTGAAGGTTTCTCGTCAATCACGAAACCAATGACACGATTGCTTCAAAAAGGAACGAAGTTTGAGTGGACAGAAGAATGTGAGGAAAGCTTCCAGAAGTTAAAGCAACTTTTGACAAAAGCGCCAGTCTTGGCAGTACCGGAAACAGATAAGAATTTTGAGGTATACACAGATGCATCCAAGAATGGACTAGGTTGTGTATTGATGCAAGACGGATAGGTGATAGCTTATGCATCGAGACAGTTGAGACCGCATGAAGTGAATTACCCGACTCACGATCTAGAGTTAGCGGCCGTAATTCATGCATTGAAGATTTGGAGACATCATCTCTATGGAGTCAAGTGTGCCATATTCACGGATCACAAGAGCTTGAAGTACTTCTTCGAGCAGAAGAACTTGAATATGAGGCAGAGGAGATGGCTTGAACTCATCATTGACTATGATTTGACAATAAACTATCACCCCGGCAAAGCAAACTCCGTAGCCGATGCTTTGAGCCGGAAGGGAGAGGCGCAATTAGGAAGTATGCTTACTAGAGAGAACTGTCTGATCAGAGAATTTGAAAGGCTTCGTCTTGAGGTTATATCACCTTCCAAAAGAAAGAGATGTGACGTAGCCGCTTTGACTGTCGTGCCAGATCTAAGAGAGAGAATTATTAAGGCACAGAAAAAAGATACCGAGTTCGAGAAATTACGTCAAAAGATCAGAGTCAAGCAGACGGGTGAATATAGAGAGGCACCTGATAACGCACTTATGTACAGAGACAGAATTCTTGTGCCAAATAGTGAAGACTTGAGGAATGAAATCATGAGTGAAGCTCACGATACGCCGTATACCGCTCACCCAGGTAGTACGAAAATGTATCAAGATTTGAAGACCGCGTACTGGTGGGACGGTATGAACAAAGATGTAGCCTTGTATGTGGGAAAGTGTTTAGCATGCCAGCGGGTCAAGACTTTACATCAACGGCCATACGGGAAATTATAGCCGTTAGATATCCCGAGTGGAAATGGGAGCATATAGCCATGGACTTCGTTACGGGATTGCCAAAGTCGCAGAAAGGAAATACAGTTATATGGGTCATCGTGGACCGTCTAACAAAAAGTGCTCACTTCTTGTCGATACGGAATACTTATGGATCAGACAAGTTAGCACAACTGTATGTTAGAGAGATTGTCAGACTGCACGGAGTGACAGTAATTATTACGTCTGACAAAGACGCAAAGTTTACATCACGATTTTGGATAAGCCTACAACAGGAGTTGGGAACGCGCCTGAACTTTAGTACGACATTTCACCCCCAGACAGATAGCCAGTCTGAGAGAACTATCCAGACTCTAGAGGACATGTTGAGAACGGTTGAGAACGATCGAGGTGGGAGTTGGGAGCCGATTTTACCACTGATTGAGTTCGCCTACAACAACAGTTACCAGGCGATAATTGGAATGGCTCCGTACGAAGCTCTGTATGGAAGAAAGTGTCGCTCGCCACTATATTGGGATGAAGTGGGAGAACGACATGTTCTCGGGCCTGACGCTATCAGTGTAATGATTGAAGTTGTTCGTCAGATACGGGACAGAATCAAGGAGGCTCAGAGCAGGCAGAAATCTTATGCTGATTTAAGAAGAGTTGAACTACAGATCGAAGTGGGTGACAAGGTATTCTTGAAAGTCTCGCCTTCGAAAGGAATCATAAGATTTGGAGTAAAGGGAAAACTACGACCGCGCTTCGTAGGACCCTACGAGATTTTAGAACGTATAGGTGATCACAATATTATTTAACTGCGACTTAGCAGAGCTAATAATACAGCGGCAAAGATAGAATTATCTATCCCACAGGGAAAGAAGTAACGAATAATCTTTAAGTACTAAATCAGGCGTTCTTGAAAATATTGATTAGGAAAATCAAATGAAAAGGTTTTGGTTGTTTTGAAAATCGCAATCTTTGCTATCGAAAATTAAACAGGAAAATTGAAAAGCTTTTGAAGTCAAATAAGAGAAGCACAGATTCCAGGGATATCTACCTATCAAGTATAACATGTATGAACGAATCGATTAATTTCCAATTTTAATTCCTCTTCGTAGTGAAACATCAGAAAAGTATTACAAACTTCTTTGTTGGACAATTCGTAAAGTAGATTAGTCAATTACCTATCTCCGCTCAGTCTCAAGATAAATTAACTAACTCCCAAGGTCTACAGATTTATTCCTACAATTAATCTCCTTCAGTTACGACAAGAAATCTGATTATATTGTGAAAATCTCTTTCGATTGAAAACTATTACAGTTACGTCTCAAGTAATCAACTAGATAATCCTAATATGTGATCAGCAAATCAAGATTACGAATAAGCACAGATTTCACAAACTACGAAGGGAAAGGGAAAATAATTCGATTAATCACAACATGCATACATTGACAGTTCGAAACCCTAGAATCTGAGAAGGGATTTAGTTACACATATTCATAGTAATATTCATCATAGAAAATACAACCTGAATTGCATAAAATCTGGAATCCGGAAATCTTCTCGCAAAAACTTGTCTTTAAACATAAAAATTCTTCAACTCTAATATTCTAATAATTGCTCTAACTCTCTCTCTCTCTCTCTATCTCTAGTAAAAGTCGAAATTTACATGAATTTATAATGATGAAAGATGTATCTAGCAGTATCTAGGATTAGATATGCCTCTATCTCCAAATCAGATAAGAAACAGGATTTCCGTGTGCGCGTCGACCACGTCTGATTGGCGTCGATCGCGTCTCAACTTCTTACCTCGTCGACCGCTTCAAAACAGCGTCGATCGACGCGGCCTCCTTCTTCCATCGATCGCCTTCTCCTTTGCTTCGTCGATCGTTTGGCAACAATATGCCTCGTCGATCGACTAAGGGCCCTCGTCGATCGACGAGGTCTCGAGCACTGGATCCTGATTCCTCTGTTTTTCGACTAAAAACCTGCACGATTCATCAAACACGACATTCCAAATACAAAATCCAATTCATGCATGAAAACAAGTACAAAAACAATCTAAACACTACACAATCAGTCAAAGAACTATAAGATAAGTTGGTGAAAATCCTAACTTATCAATAGGCCCAGTGGCTTATCGTTTGGCTTTGCCTCCGAGCATGGGAAATGTGCATAATGTGTTTCACGTGTCACAGTTGAGAAAATATGTATATAATTCGAAACACGTGATTCGCCAGGAAGAGATTGCTTTGAATTCAGATTTACATTATGAAGAAAGGCCAGAAGCAATACTGGACCGAAAGACCCAAGAGTTGAGGAACAAATCGATTTCCCTTGTCAAGGTTTTGTGGAGACATCATGGACAAGAGGAAGCTACTTGGGAATTAGAAGACAAGATGCGGGATAAGTACCCAGAACTTTTTGAAGCACCCTAGCAAATTTCGGGACGAAATTTTTGCAAGGTGGGGAGAATGTAATATCCCAATTTTAATTAAGCTGATTAATGCTTAATTAAATTAAATAAAAAGGATATTATTTTGCAAATTAATTATTATTTGCTTTTGAGACGAAATTGAACAAGATGGGTTAATTAAATAGAGCATTTGTTATAATTGCATGATTAATCGGGAGAATGCAATTTAAATTAAACCCGAGGAGATTAATTATCGGAGGAAATTATACACCAATTAAAGTGAAGGGGAATATCTTCATGGTGAAGAATATCCCACGTGGTTCAATTTAGGTGGTTATTTTTCATTCATTCATTGGAGGCGGTGGAAATGTTAGGTGTGTAATAACAAAACAAAAATTTGCATAATTGTTCATTTCCTTCCCTTGCAAAACACACACCACCGCACACCACCACCCGCCACCCTCTATTCATCGCTCTTTTCTGACCAACACTGTGCACCACTCGCCGTGAAACTGAGTTCTATCGAAAGCCCTTACTACAAGGTTTACACAGAGCTTGGGATTGCGTGATTTCGTCAAGGAACGAGAGAGATATCGGCCTGTGAAGTTAGCCCGCTGGTAAGTCGATAAGTTTTCGGTATCGACATAAAACTCGTTTTAAACGGCAACAAAAACTGAAATTTGTTTACATAATCGTGTTCCTTGTATTTTTAGGAACATTTTGGTACCAAAATCTTGTCATCCCGTCGCCGGAAATGCGATCGCCGCCACCCAAACTTCATAAATTCTGGTGAGAATTTCCTTCCCAATTTCCGGCGAGATTTATAGTTTTCCGTTCAGTTAGGATACTTGTCTAGACTCGTATTTTCTTTGTGAGCATGTTGATGTGTCGTTTGGGAGTCGGGGTTGGCCGAAATCTTGGCCGGGAAGTTGACTGCTGCAAGTTGCAGCGATGGGGAAGCAGCGCGAGCAGCTGCTGCTGCCTTCTGGCGATGCCGGCCGTCGCGGCTGGGATGACCGGCGGTGGCGGCGGCGGTCGACTCGGCTGGCTGTGGGTGGAGCTGCTCTGGCGGCTACCCTCTTTTCTTTCTTCCGCAGACTGCTTTTTCTTTCAATTTTTTCTCTCCCTGTTGGTATATATATGCGTAAGTAAAGTTTCAAAAAGGAAAATCTCTCTTTCTCTCTTCGAATAAGTTTGTGTGTATTTAAAAAAAAAAAAATTTCTCTACTTCTCTCTTAGCACACGTATATACATCTATATATATATATTTTGAGAAGTTATTATTATTATACTATTATTGTTGTTATATTGTTATTATTATATTTTTGTTTATTATTATTATTATTATATTTCAAAATCTATATATATATATATATATATGTAATATGTATTTATGTAAATTATTCAAATAATTAGTTTTGTTGTTAATTGGTCTATGATTTTGGATATTAAGATCGTTTGGTTTGATTTAATTTGGTCCGATTCGAGTTATATTCGATATCTAGTTTTATATATGATTGGAGAAGCACATTAAGAGTATGATAAGATGTTGGTTTATGAAATCGAGAGTCGGGATTTGATTAGTTCAATTAAAGTAAAGTCGAGACATGATTTGGAATTGGAATTTAAATTGTGAATTTATTTAGTTGGAGATTGGATTATGTGAAGTGAGTTCAAGTTGAATGATGGAAGTTGTCGGTTAGATGTCTGTCCTAGGTCCTAATTTCGTCTAGCATTATCAGTTAACGCTGACAGGAATACTTAGACTATTCATCCTAATTAGTTGTATATATTGTGATTATTTTGAAGGGGATTTAAAGTTAAAGGGAACACAACTCAATCTGCACGAATAACCAGACCATTTTTTATATCGTAAGCATAACACAGGTGGGAACTATTTTCCGTAAAAGTAAATGCTTTTCGAGCTTCATGCTCATTTTCAAAATGTGTGAAAATATTTTATTTTAACTGATTGCTATGCAAAATATTTTGTACTATTATATATGTTCCTCTGCCGATTTCTATCGACAGAGAGTTTAATTAATGAGTATAGATCCAGGATTATACTGCGCTAAGACTCATTAATAGTAAGGTAGGGTGCCTTACAAATTGTGAATTAAGGTAGGGTGCCTTACAGTTTGTTAATTAAGGTAGGGAGCCCTATGAGATTGTTGGATTGAGAATAAAAATGGTATTTGCTAATCGATCGGGTCTCAAGGTATTATACTGAGACTAGTGCACTAATTGATGACAGTGGGTTGAGTGGTTTACCCATTCCCAGCTATTCATCGTAACATGGAAGTGGGCCAGCTTCCTGTTACACAACGGTAAACAGATATAATAACATGTTAAATAGCACGTGCGAAACAAAATATTTTAGATAACACGATTTCTTTCAACAAAATCCCGTGTTTATCTGTGTGAGTTGCATAGCATTCTTACTTAAACTGTATTTTCGGGCATGTTTCCACGGGGTACAATTGTACTCAGCCCCTCGTATTATTTCTAAAATACGCAGGTTAAGCAGCGAGGATGGGAGTGCGGGGTGTACACAGACGCAACAAGGATTTGTACAGATTTTGAAAGATCCTGAGATATGCATCTTCATATGCATATCTCCACTATGCTGCACACAATGCTGCACCGCTCTCTGAACTTTATCCTTCCCGTATTTTGAATGCTTTTGTGAACAAATGTTTAACTCCTTACATTGTTACCTTTCAAACGTTGATAAAACGTGTTTAAACGTTATTTCTGGATTCTCTTCTGAATTATAACAAATCTTCCGCTGTTTTAATTTATGAATAAAAACTTGAAAATCATCGACCACGACTGTAGCGCGCCCCAAAGTGGGGAAGGTCAGTTGGGGGCGTTACAAGTTGATTGATTGAGCATGTATTTTAGTTATATGCCCTAGAATCTGTGTTCTTTAATTTTCTTTTTAAACCCTTTTAATTTCCGTATTGTTATCTTTATTTTCCATAAAATCAAAAACCCAATTTCTGTCTACTCAAACAATAAATCTTAGAACTATAGTTAGTATATGGGATAATTTTGGTATATAATTCCTCTGGGTTCGACTACCTCGAGGTATTTTATAAATTTATTTGCCACTGTATTTGCAATTAATCTACGAATTTTGCAGTGATCAAATTGGCTCTGTTGCCGGGAAATTGTTAGATATTATCTTATTACTAATTTGTTTAAGGATTAATTGGATTGAGTTTTTTAATTTTCTTTTATTTAATATTTTTGTTCGTGTGTGTGAGTTGGTGTTCGACGCAGACTTTTTTTTTTTTTGTCTGTTTTCTCAGATCTTGCATGAACACGAGGGCTCAAAGGAAACCACTCTCCGACCCAAAAATTGAGGCAACAATCAGAAGAAGGCACAACAAAAAGAAAAACAGCAAAATCATGGAGATGGATCCACCGCAGAATCGGAATGAGGAGGATGACCAAAACATGCCACCTCTGGAGGACCCGGACACCCAAATTACAACAAGGAGCGCCCTACTGTTGATCCAAGAGATGAACCAGATGCGGGAGTTGGTGAAACAATTGATGGTGGAAAGGGAAGCTGAAAGAACTGAGGCTGCAAGGAGAGAAAGTGAGCGGTAAAGAGAAAGACAATGCCAAGAGGACTATGATGATGAGTAGGGGCGGCAACCTCTGACTCGACCCGACAACCCGACTTGAACCTAACACGAAATTAGCGGGTTGGGTCAACCCATTTAACTGTTGGGTCAATTTTGGGTTGAACCCACGAACCCAATTAAATTTTGGGTCGGGTTCGGGTCACCTGTGGGTCAACCCGCATAACCCGAATAACCCGCAAAATTATCAATTTGAAATTAATAAAGTTTTATATCTAACCATTTAAGCAACTTTTTTAATATATTTGATTTTTATTCATCAATTTTATATTCAATGTGTTATACTATAAATTAAATTCTATATTATACATTAAATTATACATACATATAATAATAATAATAATAATAATAATAATAGTAATAATAATAATAATAATAATAATAATGAAAATAAAAAAAAGAAATATACCTAACACAAATTCTATGAGGTTTGATTACAAAATTGTCCTATTAAAGATAGTATAATTGTATTATATAAAAATAGTAAATACAATAAATTAGTGGAATGTAATATTTTTAAAAAATGACAAATATAAATTTGTTATATTTTTTATTATAAAGAATATATTTATGTTATAATATAATAAATATTATAAAAATAAAAATTGATATAATATTTTTATGGGAATAGTTTTATCACTATTCTCTGTTAATATATAGATAGATTATCTAATTATTTAAAATATAATTATAAGATTATTAACATATTATATATATGCATATATTAGTATATTTATAATATATGTTTTTTTATATTATACATCTAACTATTTTTATATATTTGATAATACCAAAGCAAGTAGATAAAATACAAAACTTATAAAGAAAGATAAAATAGTGAAAACGTAAAATTTTACTAAAATATATTATATATGTATAAGCTATAACATTAAAATATATCAAGTAAAATAAAATTAATGTGATGTAATGATTTACACCCGCACTATGTGCAAATTAATTATATGATATTTTATTTTATGATATATTAAGATGAAATTAATAGAGTTATATATCTTAATATTTTTATAGATTATTTTTAATATATTTAATTTGTATTCGTTAATGTTACACATATTATAATATAAATTATTTTCTACATTATACATCAAATTATATATACATTTAATAAAAATAAAAAGAAGTAAATTAAACAAAAAATCTATGAGATTTGATTTTAATAGTATCCTATAATAATGTTATATTTGTATTATTTTAATAGAATAGTAAATATAATAAATTAATTAGATATAACAATTTACAGAAAAAGTGACAAATATAATTTTTTAATATTTTTAATTATTTTTTATTGTAAATATGTTATAAAGAATAAATACAATAAAAATAAAAAACAAAAAATTATGTGAATTTTTGGAGTGAACAATTTATTTTACTACTTTACTTTGAT